>MJUU01010045.1:17163-29542 GCA_002080025.1 Modiolus philippinarum | reverse complement strand
CCAAAATTTTGACGTCTTATATCTCAAAAATTCCTACATGGATTTTCAAATTTTTTTGCTCAAGTTGTTCTCTTCAAGACAAAAGGTCAGAATTTTAATTCTAATTACAAAATTTTTGAGACTCGTACTCCCTTAAACGATTTTTTTTTTAATATTAAATAGTAATCTCACAAGTAAATTATTTCATAGTGCTCTTAGTAACAAAGTAATTTTTTTACTATTGTTTACACATTATTAGCAATGAAAACATTTTAATTATTTATTTACATGATTATTAAGCTGATAATGGTAAGAGTCTGGCTTGTAAGATAACGTAAATTGGATTAATTAGTTTCTTATAAGACATTACTTTAACAAATTATCTGATTATGCATACCGGTAATTTATATGATATTATTTTAAAAGTTTTATTAATTAATCAAATTACAAACACCAGAGACATCTTTGCTTATAAAAACATTCAGTGATAAATATTTTTGTCTACAGAACTTTACAAAATAAACTTCTTCTTCATTTTCAACACTAATAATAAACCAGGAGCAAAAAGGGAACAACTAGGTTTTTTAATATATCTCCCTATAGATATTTATTTTATTCTGATAGCAAAAGAAAATCATTAGGATATAACATTAATAAGTGTAATATCCGCCATTTTCTTGATTGGCTTGACCTAGCCTGCTGAGTTACCATGTGTTGCTATGGAGGGGATGGGCTTATCAGTAATAGTGGAAAGGTGTATCAATACATCACAATTTTCTTTAAATTTCGCGTTTGAAATTTCAAAGGTGTAAAACTGATCAAACGTTACCTTTCGTAAACCGGATTTTAGGTTCTCCACCATCTAAGAATGTAAATAATCCTTTTTGTTGGCATTAAAAATAACAAACGCGAGAGCTAAATTATTACGTGCTTCTATTTCAACTTAAGTACAGAGAGAGAGAGCTAACATGCACTAAAATTTGGTATCAAAGAACTAACTACAATTTACAAGTGGCCAAAGGGCGATAATACACGTTATAATAACTGACAATGTACTTAAGTTTCGGCAACTCAGTGACCATGCAAACTAGACCTTAACAGAAGGAAGACAAGTAGATTTTTAAGTATAGATAGATCTGAACTAAAATGTGATTTATGTTATATAAATAGGCGATGAGTTTCACTATTTGTTAAACAGTACTTTTCTGCTCTGAAAGATATACATTTATACTAGCTCATATATATGATATAACAGAAACATTGTTAGTTTTTCTGAGATAAGGAATGGTCAATATAAATATGTACTTAATATTCGATTGGCAAAATTTTGTAAAATTGTTATATCTCTATTTAATAACTAGAAATTTGCAATATTCTACTTCCATCTGCATATACTAATTCTTATATGTATATATGTTTGTTCCATATTTTACATATGTATTGTTGTACTTTTATGCCTCATGTGGGGGCTTAAGTGAAATAAAAAGTTTCAAAAGTTTCACAAGTGTTGAAAAGGATAATTACACCAGCGGATCCAACATTCGAAAAAAAAATAATTCTGATAGGTTCCAAACATTCGAAAAAAATAATTCTGATAGGTTCCAGATACATGTTAAAGAGGGTTCTAGTTTTGCCATTTACAGTCAATTTGTTAGTCTAGGAGTTCTCATCCCAAAACTCCGTGTTTATTTCTAACAGAAACTTTTCTTTTTTCCAAACTCGATGTTTCAATATAAGAATTGTTCGTTGGACACAATTTTTTGTTCTTTGTTTGGAAGGGTATCTTGAGTAGCAACCATTCATTTTTTAGTTTACTTGTTAAGTTCATTTTATTTCTACTTTGGCGGTGCTTTTGGGTTTGGTTTATTTCTAGAGTGTTTCAATTTTGTTTTTTTATTGACATTTTTTACAATTATTGTAAAAATTCTGCACATTCTTCAAGTCAGTTTGTTATCAGTTAGCGCATCTATGTACATTCTTAAATCAGTGGAAAATGTGTTGGCGCATGTACATTTTTAAATCAGTGGAAAATGTGTTGGCGCAGCTATATACATTCCTTAATCAGTGGGAAAAATGTTTAATGATGAATAGCAAAATAAATTTTACGAAAGGGAAACAGAAATTTCCAACCTTCTTGTTTCGCTTTACAATTTTTTCTATCTATAGTATTGTTTTGAAATCTTTATGCACCTTAGAAGAGGGTGGTACAGAGGGGTACTATGAGCGGAAGAACGTGCGATAAAATATAAAAACACGGTGAACATGAAATATTTTTTTTCTAACAGTTTACGAGAACTGATTCATCTTAAATCATGCAAATTCCAAAATTTATGCAGGCGTTTTGCATAAAATATGTGCTGTGGCTCTCATAGATAATGATTTGACCGATGAAAGTAAATGAAGTTCTGAAATAAATCAGAATGTAGAGATTTTATTGGCCTAAGTTATGGTACGCAAGATTTATTTTCAAATAGGGATCCGAAAATGCAATGATATATAAGGACATTTAGTCTCAAAATGAATAACTTGTTTGCGTGGTTATTTTTTGTTTGTTTTGGGATTTTTGTTTGTTTTTTATACCTACACTCCAAAGGAGGGGTTTAACCTTTGTCCGTCCGTCCGTCCATCCGTCACACATTACTTTTGACGCATTGTTCTCTGCACCTACATATCACAGTCATTTGATATTTTGTATGGAGCTTTAGTATGGAGTATTATACTGCGTCTACCCTTGTGCCATTTTGAATCGTCACTTACTGTTTCCCTCGTGATTGTTTGTACTTTCTGTTTCTAAATGGTACTTTTTCCCACAGAATTCTCAGCAACTGCACAGCATAGCCACTTGATACTTGGCATAGAGCTTCAGTATAAGGCTTTACTTTACTGCACCTCCCCGTTTTTGTCATAATCAAATCGCCATTTCATGTTTACTTAATTACTGACTTAGTGATTTTTTTACTTTCATTCTCCAAATGGCACTTTTTGTAGCAGTTTTCTCAGCTATGAGACATCACTACCACTTGATACTTGTTCGTCAATGAATCCTCAGCTTGTGTATGTGGCAATGATTTGATATTTGGTCGGAAGCTTTGGTATGATGAGTTGTCCCATGTGTCAAATTTGTCACCCATCTACTTCCTGTTTATTGATGACTTTGATTTTTTTTATAGTTGCATCATTGTGTCCTCACCTGTATTGTGTCCACACACACTTAAATTTGCGCTGATCAAATTGAATCAGGATTCAATGAGATGGGTATAACTGTTTTCTTTTTTTTTCATTTATGACCAAAAGGCCAAAAGGGCTGATGACAAACAAATACAAATACAAAATACATAACATTAATCAAAATACAATTTATATAATTACTGTTTTTACTACAAAAATAAAAATCAACGGAAAAGAACCCTCTTGAAATCCGGTATACAGACGTTACGCGCAATGTTGGTGATACTTGACGTTGCGCTTATTATGTAAGACGTTAAAAAATAAAAGTAAAAAAAAATGGCTTTACTCGTTTCGTGCACTGCCATTCATTTTCATTTGCTGTATAACTTTTATATAAATGCTTAGTTCATTGCTTTTAGAAAATAAAAAAAACGAATATTATTGTATAATATTTGTATTTTTATGTACATTTGTTTTTGGAGCACTCGATTGACAATGAACAGCAAAATCAAAAATAGACTGGTCGTGATTTCAAGTGAAAACCCGAATACATACTGGTATCTACAAGTCTAATTTTGTCAAATTATACTCAATTCATTGAAAGAAATACTAGCAATTTAAGTAGTATACAAGTAGTACATGAAAGACGTACTGACAATTTATTCAAGTTGTAATTCACGAAAGAAGTACTGACAATTTATTCAAGTAGAAATTCATGAAAGAAGTACTGAAAATTTATTCAAGTAGTAATGCATGAACGAACAAGTACATGTACTGACAATTTATTCAAGTAGTATTTCATGAAAGAGGTCATTATTATATTTTTCTCGCTCTTAGTTTGAAATTGTCTAATTGCAAACTCTAAAAATATGCTTTCGAAGTAGAACATTGTAGCAAATAAACTGATAAAACGGAAATTAATCAGTTTGATAACACATTCTCAAATCTAGGAGTGAGTAACCAATATATATTCCTGTACAAATAGTTTCGCCAAACGTGCATGTACATTGTATACACTGGGTACGATGTGCGACGCGAGAATTTTCCTTTTTGGGAGCAACTGCATTCCTGATTGCTATTTACAGGTGAATTGTGGGACAAATCACACGGTTTTTAGATCCGGTTTTTAGATCCAGCATGACGACAAAGAAGTAAATAAGGGGAGAGAGTGTATTAGAAATAATTATATGCATAATTATATAATAATTATATGCATAGATTATTATTAAGTTGGTCGTTAAATACATATGTTTGATTCATCTACGACTGCAACATGGTAAATTTAAACGCATNTGCAATTTTTCTATATTATTTAATCCTTTGGAACAATAACTATAGTGACATTGCTGATTTTTAGCAAATCTAGCAGGTTTATCTATCCTTTCTCCAACACAGTTGTTCCAAAAAGGTGTCGCCAAATTGTCAAAAAGGTGTTTCTTTCACCCAGAAAAGTTGTCACATTACGCAAAAATTTCTCCCAAAAAGGTTCTCATTTCAAATTATAAATCACCATATTTTAAGCTTTATCGCGGTTGTTAACATTTTTCAATGAAAGCAAATGTTTCTTGTCTATCGAAAACTTGATGCAAAAGTGTTATTTAAATATTAAACTTACCTAAATAAGGTTTGCTCTACTCTACATGTCTTTATTATAAAGTATTAATTGCTCCACTTGGTTGATGTGTACAATTAGAGTATATACAGCACATGATTGAGGTATCATTCATCAGAGTGTGTGCGTATAAAATTTTGTGTTTCGGTGTCATTTTGCATTATATATTATTTTTTTTAATTCATTTTCTTAAAATAAACAAAAAATACGTCAATCAGGAATGCAATTGCTCCCAAAAGGCACATTCTCGCGTTGCACTTCGTACCCAGTGGTATATGTACAGTTTAAACGAGATTAAGCTACTAATTGATGCCTAAAATACAGCTGTAAATTTCAGTTGCCCGCTGGCATTTTGATTGATTTACATGTAAAATACAGCGTTTTGCATTTGCGCCGATTTTTTTATCCACTCGCCCAACAAAGTTGGGGAGGGGATATAGCGTTTGACCCGTTCGTCCGTTTGTACGTTCGTCCGTTCGAACTTAAGACCATATATCTTTTGAATAACAAGTCGTAGATGGACAATGTTTTGTCCATGGATGCATCTTGGGAGAACTTGAGGTTGATATATTACATTTCATGCATGAGTGACTCAGGTTAAAGTTTTTGTAAGAGTCCAGATCTGGGATACTACAACTCGTAGAGGAATAATATTTTGTATGTAGATGCGTCTTGGAAAGTAACGAAGCTCCAGGTAAAAATTAGGTCACCTTGACCTACATTTCATGCATGAGTGATAAAGGTTAAAGTTTTTGTAAGAGTCCAGATCTGGGATACTACAACTCGTAGGGGAATAATATTTTGCATGTAGATGTGTCTTGGAAAGTAACGAAGCTCCAGGTAAAAATTAGATCACTTTGACCTACATTTCATAGATGAGTGACTAAGGTTAAAGTTTTTGTAAGAGTCCAGATCTGGGATACTACAACTTGTAGAGGAATAATATTTTGTATGTAGATGCGTCTTCTAAAGTTAAGAAGCTCCAGATAAAAATTAGGTCACTTTGACCTACATTTCATACATGAGTGACTTAGGTTAAAGTTTTTGTAAGAGTCCAGATCTGGGATATTACAACTTGTAGAGGAATAATATTTTGTATGTAGAGGTGTCTTGTAAAGTTAGGAAGCTTTAGATAAAAATAAAGTCAAGTTGACCTACATTTCATGCATGAGTGACTTAGGTTAAAGTTTGTGTTACAGCTTGGATTTTAGATACTACAACTCGTAGAAGAAGAATATTTTGTATTTAGATGCATCTTGTAAAGTTACAAAGCTCCAGATAAAAATTAGCTCACTTTGACCTACATTTCATGCATGAGTGACTTAGGATAAAGTTTGTTTTACAGTCTGGATTTTAGATACTACAACTTGCAGAAGATTAATCTTTCATCAGTAGATGCATATATGCTTTAGGTATGAGGCTCCTGATTGAAATAAGGTCACAACATTTCTTGCATGACTGGCTAAGTAACAAGCCAGATCTTGAATAGTACAACTTCCTTGAGTGCTTATATTACTAGACAAACATTCAGTAAATGGGCGAGGGGATTAGCTGTCGTTTCTGACTGCCCCTTCTCTTGTTTCATATGCGCCGATTATTTCTTTCATTTGCGCCGATTAAGTTTTTTCATTTGCGCCAGATTTTTTACTTGTAAATTTCGTGTTAAAAACAGGTAATTTTTTCATCTGTTCGCACTATACTGATAAAAAATTTGTTTTAAAAATCTGACGCAAGAAGCTTACACGGATTAAAAATAAAGCTCAAGGAATAGAAATTTGAATGCAGATGTTTACTAAGTGCATATTTATACCAACAGAACCTGTAGTGCCTCTGTCTTTACAAGACGTATTGGTACTACATTGGTATCACCAAGGTACAATTCCATACTTCACAGTGTCTAGCCATTTCAAACCAATATTTTCAAGGTATTGTAGATTTTTTTTTATATATGTCTTTCAATTTTTTTTTTTTATTTCACATTTTATCTAATTTTCAACTTTTCTATTTCAAAAATACATGTAAATGTAATAAAGTAACATAATACCGAAAATGAAGTATATTTTAAACTTTAAGTATTTTAACACCGCTTATTTCCAGGTTTTACCAACATATCTTCTTTTAATGCATATGTAATTTACTTGTGTCACATGAAAACAAAATCGGCGCAAATGAAAAAGAAAATCGGCGCAAATGAAAAACTGAAATCGGCGCAAACGAAAAAATTGAAATTTTAAAATCGTCGCAAAGATCATAAAAGAATCACTTCTTTTTATATTCTTGAAAACTGGAATTTGACTTATATATTTAACATATTTTATTTTATTTCTTTGGAAAATCTTTATCGCCCACATTTAAAATTATCTTTTGCTTCTAAAAATCTAGTTTTTGGGAGAAAATACATGTAATCCAAAAATTTATAATTTTCACTCTATCGGTTAATGATTTTTATTATGCTTGTCCGAATTTGCTGTGGTCTTATTCCTGTTTTTTATGTTCTTTTCAACTATATAGTTTGGAGTATATTCCCACATGTTTTTATATTAAACGAACTTGACTAATGTTATCTCCTATTTGTGCGCCCGTCAGTCACAGTTACAATATTTTATTCGATCGCTATCTATTGCAATCAGTTTCGGGTGTTCATAGTATGAAGAGATTGATTGGAATCGATCTTTCTGATCCCGTGCAAAGAAAATCGATTTAAATAGAGACGATTGCAATTGATTCAAGAGCTTTGAGATAAGCATGTTATTGCTCCCCTTGGGGTCGTTGTCTCTTTGACACATTCCCCGTTTCCCTTCTTTTTCTTATGGATCGCAATTGGTTTTAATGAGAACGATAAGCTCGATCGCCTTCAATTCAAATGTTTCAAATATGAACATTTTCCGTAGTGCGACAGTGTTCTACCAGCGGACTAGGCTCCTTGAGCTAGCCGGCATTTTAGCGGTTAGCACCCCTTGACCCATCTTTCAAAATTACGTATTGTCTTTTACTTTCCTTGCAAGATTGTGGTCATGGAGTTAGTAGTCTACCTGTGTTGTATGTTTATTATACTATAGGGAAACGGGACAGATAAAGGGGAGGTTTGGGTACCCATAAACCGGTTTAACCCTACCGCTGGCTTTTGCTAGTGCCGGTACCAAGTCCGACTGTCCCCGAGTTCCTATCGTTGTCTACGTTTGTCTTTTGTCTTATTTGTGTTCCATGCAAATTGTGGCATGTTATTATAATTTTCAGCCATTGTAGGTGTTTCATGTTATCCATTTCTTTTTACATAAACGGTATTTTAATTTTCGATCGATCGCATCTAGTTGCAATGTGAACTGCCTGTAAGACTAATATATTCTTATTTGTTATATGAAAGAAGATAATGATGTGTAAATTCATGATACAAAATTCCTACACATACAAGACAAGTCTAAGACAAGGGAAAAGTGCCTTTGTCACTATTCTTGTTTTTCATTAGTATATTTTCCCTTAGTTTTCTATAGACAACATTATGCTATTAAACAAACCTTTTGAAAGGCACATTGCGAATATTTCATTTAAATTTGAACCTTTAGAATAATAAATGTTTTGCTGAAGCTTTCCAACGTAAAACAGTCACTGGACATTTTATTTGAACTCTCAATGGCGATACAATTTTCAAGTTCCGCGCGTCAGGTGGAAATTTTAAAGTACAGAGTTTTTTTCATGAAAAGCACATTTTAAAAATGTGTTCTTTTTTCATAAATAGTATGTAAAAAGCTGTCAAATGAAACGCCCAGATTGTACTTGTAGCGTTACAAAGGATGACAGTGATTGTAAGAACACTTTGCCAGTTTAATTAATGTTTGTTGAGAATCCCGCACCCATGACCAATGAAGACATTGATGTAGCGTTGCTCGACAATTAGCAAAGAATTCCGCTGAAACCGGTGCTAGGGGCCGTCTTGAACTTACTATAAGTTGTGAGCAAAGCTCATTGTTGAAGGCCTCATGGTGACTTCATGATGAAGAACAACAATAAAAGCGTTGTTCCTTTGCTTGTTTTTTACCATGCATTTGTAGAGACTTTGTCTCATGTGCATTTACTCCATATCCTTTCATTCACCATTTACGACTGGAGTTTGTCTCTCCTGCAGTGTGGAGTCCGTAAAAAGATTCCCCGTGCGAGAGATGTATGCTCTCTATATATTTCAGTTATGGTTTACTTGTGTGTGAGAGAATTTCTTATATGGATATACTATTCATACTTTCAAATTTTGGCATTTATTTTTGTAATTACGAAATGCAACCTGTATAAATTGCCCACATCTCACTACGCGTTAATTGAACAAACCATAGTGGAATTTGATTACATAATAGATATTATGAACCCTCATCTATGTCTAAGTTACAGATCTACATTTTGATCCACATTGAAAGTTCAAAAATATAAAAGTTTTCGTATTTTTTTCATAAAACATGTCCGGGATTTCTGGATTTGCTATTATTAACAACTGGGAATAAGGATGAGAACCCTTCTTGCCCTTACCCATGTATTCAGTTTTCCTGATAATCACATCAGTGGAGAACGATGATGATGCTAAAATGATGGGACTAAAATAACGTCAAAGTTAATATCATGACGTCATCACAAAGAAAACGCCGGTTCTCCGTGAGGTTATCTAATGTAGCATTATATAGTGATTATTTAAAGTTCGAAAAAAAACAATGTATTATCAGAACCTCAAGCAGATATTCAAAGGCAACCAAGTACATAAGTATAGTCGAAACACAGCGAGTAATTATACAGGGAAATCGTACTTTACGAGACTGACACCGAAGCTTTGGGAAAAAAACAACGAAAAGAGAAAAAAATAATAGACCTTCAGTTTACGAAATTCACATTGCATAATAGAAAGTCATACCGGTTAGTTCTAGAATCTTATTAAAAGCACCTGCTAAATAAGCTACATTTAATTAAAAAGTCGAATGGAAATCGATTGAAAATCGATTCGTGTGAACACCTCGCCATTCGACTTACCTGTGCCGCTATTACCGAATCGATTGAAAATCGAATGGAAAATCGTATCGTGTGAGTCCGCCTTTAGTCTCTCAAACTTTGGTAGCTAGATCACCACCAATACATTGAACTGTATTTAAAGTCTGATAATGTTTTGCTACATTTCTTTCTTGGGCTTGTTTGACAAAAAAAAGTTCTTGCTAAGGACCACTTTTGACACCAGTGTGAAGTCGAGGCATTATTTGTAAATGGAGGTCAACGAACATCGGTTTTGAAGTCGCAACATCAATATCTATTTGGAAATCAAATTTCATGCTTTTTTGGTGGCCATTTTGAAAATGGTTGTCAACGAACAATTTTCAACATCAGTTTTGATGTCGCCACAGCATGGCAAACATTTTATCAGTTTACACTTATCCTCATCTTCTATATTTTTGGAAATAAAAAACGAAAAAATGAAAATTTTGAAATTTCTATGAAAAAAGGGCAATAGCTCCTACAAGGTTTTTTTTCAAAATTTTCTTCAGAATTTCTGGATGGGTAGATCTGAGCATTTTTTTGCAATTTATACTTTACCTCTATCTGTTACACTTTTTGAAATAAAAAATAAAAAATGCACAAATTTTGAAAATTTTACGGAAAAGAGCTATAACTCCCAGATGGGTTTCAGATTTTCTTCAAAATTGCACGATAGGTAGATGCATCATGCTGATCATTTTAACTCCCATCAGATTTTTTATTTTTGTAATGGTTTACGAGTTATTGGCCAAAAACTGCAATTTACCCCTATGTTCTGTTTTTTGACCTGCCGCCTAATTAAGAAATAGATTATTGCAAGCGGGCTCTATGCGAATTAGAACATGGGCAGACCTTATATTTGTCAATATTTTATACCGAGCGATAGCGAGGTATAAAATGAAGACAAATATAAGGTCTGACCATGTTCTAATTCGCATAGAGCCCAATTGCAATAATCTATTTTGATTCTTATATATCTAACAAGCGTTTTGAACATTCGAAGCGGCTATTAGAGGGCAATATTGGATTTGACACTAGAATTAAAATATGTCGGAAAACTGCATACAAACACACATAAATGAACATAGAGCAGTCTATATTCGTTATTTCATTAAATACAAGTTGCTCATAAGCATGTGAATTAATACAAAATAATCTGTTGTAAAAATATAAAATACAAATATTTTGAAATCGAAGCTTGGATAAAAGTGAGCTGGTTGTATTTCTTATTTATATGACTCAAGTTCTTATTTGTGTTATATTTTAAGCCAAAAAAGAAAAGGAAAGGAATAAAACTCATATTAATATTTTTTTTAACGTTAAAAATTAATTGTTTTATATCTTCATTGTATAGCATGATATGCAACATAGATAAGATTTCATAACAACAACACATTCATTGCTAGGTTACGGTTATGTCAATTTCAGTTTCCGAGTCTTAAATTTAGTAACGTTGTAAATTTCTAGTATTGTTATCATTTGAGGCAGCTATTGGGTGATTCATTATTTAAAACTTTATTTATTTGCAAAAGAATATTGAGTGAATAAAATCTGAAACTGTACATTACGAATGTCCCTTTGTAAAAAAAAAACATACGCATGTGCTAAAAAATATTGTTGGAATTAGAACATAGCTTTGTTTCCAAAGCCAAAGAAGACAGTCATATTAGAATCGGACACAATTTTGAGACGCCATACTCTGGTGATGGTTCAGGCCAAGTTTGGTTACATTTGACCTTGCTGTTTCAGAGGAAAAGATTTTTGAAATTGTTAACAGACAGACGGACGGACAACGGACGTATAGTGATGGAAAAAGCTCACATAGCATTTTAGGCCACGGGTGGTTAACAGAATAAATGAGATCAACATCAAGTAAATCCTGCATATCTTTTCCGTATTATTACTGGACATACATTAAGGATTGAACCATATCAAGTAGACTTTTTACCATAATTCTGTGATTTCTTTGAAAATTGCATTTTTATTTGAGAAAATTCAGGTCACTTCTATATCCAAGGAAAATGTTACATCAGATCTAAGTGGGCTTTTAATTGACTTCTTTACTTGAAACAGGTTATAAACTTTATCAGAATGGATAATATTTTGTGAAAATCGTAAATTTATACATAACAGTTATTTCAAAAGCGTCTTTTTTCATGCAAAATATACAGATATTCAATAAAAAACTGAAAGGTTTTAGAAATTTACGAAAAATTTGCATATATATATAATATATATATAGTATTACATTTTCACAGTAAGCCGTCGTAACGTCATCTAAAAGGAATGGAACAGACTTTATGGTGTTAAATAATTCAGTTTATATTTAATATTCCATGATTTGGAAAGTAAAGTTGTCATTTTTATGTAAATAAGGGTGATTACAAAATTGTAAAGAACCGATATCCCAAATGCAAAACTGCAAAGTAGTTGCAAGACCATCGGGATACTTGTAAACCACAATGGTCCTGGATTTGAAAGGCCAAACCTGTCCTGCGATTGTGTCCAATAGAAATTAAACAGCAATTGCTGGTGAAAGAGCGTAGACAATGAAAGAATTTAATTGAAATTTAATTTCAATAAGGACCGACCAATTATCTTAAGGGGGGGGGGGGG
>MJUU01010045.1:0-16982 GCA_002080025.1 Modiolus philippinarum | reverse complement strand
CCCCCCCCCCTTTTCAGGTTAAATGGTCGGTCCCTTGTACATTTAAAAATGGTTTAATTGCATTTAGAACCTGGGAACATATTTGCAATATGTCGAAAGAAAAAAAAAGCATGTTTTTGCACTCACATTATGAGAATTTCTTTCTCTAAGAAATATTTGAATGGGCAATGCTTTGTTATGACAAATTAAATAAACACTATCGAAGGACACTAATTAATCCTTACCTCATTCTCATAAACAATTCAATATCAGGAAACTTTCTATAGAGCCTTGACTTTCAGTCCTTGTAAAGTATTTTGAAGGGAGATTTTTGTACATAACATTCTGTTTTACTCAATATGACGATTCTAACATCTAATTTTTTTAAAATATGTTAAACTATATTGCCATATTTGGTAGAGAGAAGTACTCGGTTGATTAATGTGTGTGTATATTTAACATATCAATGGATGGACCCATTGACAGTTTAGCGAGTGCTGTATTCAGAACAGGACATGCTTACCCTTTCGGAGCACCTGATGTCACTCTGTTTTTTTAGAGTTCACACTGTTATTAAGGTCTTTCACCACATGTGAAAGACCTTACTGTATTTCTTCTGATTATTATTAGGTCTTTCCACTTTCCAAGTGGAAAGCCTTTAGTTTTTGTTCTGATTATTTTTTTTTATTCTTCCGCCATACTTCGATCATTCCGTGTATAGTCATTTCGCGAGATGTCGGAAAGATTTTTGGTATATCATATTGTTAAGTGATTCTGCATTTAAAACTGACCCTGTTTAATCGAACACTTTTCGCGAAGGGAGTTATCTCCCCTAACACTGTTTCGCTTGTTATCAGATCTCCTCATAAATCGTAACCGATATCAAAAAACTGACGTAAGGAAAATGTTGGACTCATCCTCAGGATGAATTATCATGCAAAAAAAATTTTTTGGGTCGCGACCCCGGTTACGCGTTTTTGACCCCTAAATATGTCGATTTCTCAAAGTTGTCGGATTTTGATGAAATTTGGTTTCCAGGTAGCTTTTTTAGTCCTGATTACAAAAATATGGTCAAAAATATTTTTTGTCCGCCATTTTCAAAATGGCGGCTATTTGAAATTTTGTTATCGCGATAACTCGCAAACGATAAAAAATTTATTAAAACATTATATGGCAAAAATGTTCCTCTCATTGAGATCTACATTTGATTCAATTGAACGAAAACTCTGCGATGAACCGTTTTTGAGTTATAGCCCTTGATGCGTTTCCGTAAATCGTTTTTTGCGAATAACTTTTAAACGCTTACAGATAATATAGTAAACATTTATGTTTAAAGTGATCAGCATGGAAAGACCTTCAATTTGAGTACCAGGTTGACGGTCATCGGTGACCTTTGACCTTGACCTTTGACCTTGTTAGCATATAAACTCAATAGCCGTAATAGATAGCTGAAAAATTATATCAGCAAAAATGTTCACCATGTCAAGGGCTACATTTGATTCATTGGACCGAGGCTCTCCGGTGACTCCCCAAAGAGTTATTGCCCTTGACGCGTTTCGGAAATATGTTTTTTTTTTGCGTATAACTTTTAAACCTTTACAGATAGTATGGTCATGTAATATATCAAATTATTCAGTAAGAAGAGACCTTCAATTTGATCCCAAGGTCAAAGGTCATCAAGGTCATCGGTCAAGGTCATAGCCATTTTTTGTCTTTTTATTGTAAAAAACAGTCATTAAAGCTGTTAGAAAAAGAAATCAAATATATTGGACACAATGTGCATCTCATCAAGAAGATTTCAAACATAAGATGTAACAAAACATAACATTGACGGGGAAAGACCTTGCAATTGTTCTCTGAACAATTGTCTTTTAATTATTATTCGTTTTTTTTCTGCCGCACTTCGCGAAAAAGTATCGCGACATATCAATTCGATACTTGGTGGTATTAATCGGCTTAGTTGCCTGTCGAAGCCAGTCACCCTGTGAAACCGATCTATATTCAGTAACGGAGTTATCTGCCCGAAGACCGAAAACCTTGTTATCATGTTTGCAAAGAAACCGTAGCCGATATCAAAATTCTGAATAGGGGAAAATGTTTGTTATATCGTAACAATGATTTATCACGCAAAAAAAATTTTTTGGGGTGGCGACCCGGGTACGCGTTTTTGACCCCTAAATATGCAAATTTCTAAAAAGTATCGGATTTCCACCAAATTTGGTTTCCAGGTAGCTTTCATGGTTCTTATAACAAATCTGGTGTCAAAAAATTTTTTTGTCCGCCATTTTCAAAATGGCCGCCATTCGAAATTTTGTTATCCCAATATCTCGGAAACGATAAAAAATTTATGAAAACATTGTGAAGCAAAAATACTCCTCTCATTAAGATCTTCACTTATGGTTGGTCAAAAAAAAAAATTTTCGTCCGCCATTTTCAAAATGGTGGCCATTCGAAAATTTGTTATCGCGATATCTCGGAAACGATAAAAAATTTATGAAAACATTGTGTTGCAAAAATACACCCGTCTTCAAGATCTTCATTTATGGTTTGTCAAAAAAAAATTTCCATCCGCCATTTCAAAATGGCCGCCATTCGTAATTTTGTTATCGCGATATCTCGGAAACGATAATAAATTTATGAAAACATTGTGAAGCAAAAATACCCCTCTCATTAAGATCTTCATTTATGGTTGGTAAAAAAAAATATCGTCCGCCATTTTCAAAATGGCCGCCATTCGAAAATTTGTTATCGCGATATCTCGGAAACGATAAAAAATTTATGAAAACATTGTGTTGCAAAAATACTCCTCTCTTAAAGATCTTCATTTATGGTTGGTCAAAAAAAAATTTCCGTCCGCCATTTTCAAAATGTCTGCCATTCGAAATTTTGTTATCGCGATATCTCGGAAATGATAAAAAATTTATGAAAACTTTGTGTTGCAAAAATACTCCTCTGTTGAAGATCTTCATTTATAGTTGGTCAAAAAAAAAAAATTTCATCCGCCATTTTCAAAATGGCCACCGTTCGAAATTTTGTTATCGCGATATCTCGGAAACGATAAAAAATTTATGAAAACATTGTGAAGCAAAAATACCCCTCTCAGTAAGATCTTCATTTATGGTTGGTCAAACAAAAAAATTCGTCCGCCATTTTAAAATGGCCGCCATTCGAAAATTTGTTATCGGGATATCTCGGAAACGATAAAAAATTTATGAAAACATTGTGTTGCAAAAATACTCCTCTCTTAAAGATCTTCAGTCAAAAAAATTTCCGTCCGCCATTTTCAAAATGGCCGCCATTCGATATTTTGTTATCGCGATATCTCGGAAACGATAAAAAATTTATGAAAACATTGTGTTGCAAAAATACCACTCTCTTAAAGATCTTCATTTATGGTTGGTAAAAAAAATTTCGTCCGCCATTTTCAAAATGGCCACCATTCAAAATTTTGTTATCGCAATATGTCGCAAACGGTAAAAAATTTATGAAAACATTGTGAAGCAAAAATACTCCTCTCATTAAGATCCTCATTTAATGGTTGGTCAAAAAACTTTTGTTTACATAAATTTTTTTACCAAAATAGAAAACAAAAACAAACTCTTACATGTAATCATGGTGAAAACTGGTGAAAGACCTTGCAATTGTTCCCTGAACAATTGACCTTTTAATTGCTTTAGTTTTTATGTTGTATTTGTAGTTTTTGTGTGTTTCTTGCCATGTACTGTCTTTAGTCTTCCGTCTTCTGGTGTTCTTGCTTTTGCAATGTCTGTGGACTTTGATTTATGTAATTTAGTGCTTTGTTTCCTTCGGTATTCTACTGCTGTTGTTCTTTCAGATTTGTTACATTAGTTGAATATCAGAGCATCTTTTCAAGTAGTTTTTGTAATTATTCTGAACTAAACTGGTGCATAACGCTTCATTTTGAAATTGTACACACATGAAACTGATGGGTATGACAGTCTTTTCAATATTTGTACCACAATACACTAATTAGGAACTCCGTTTATTCAGCTTAAGAATAAAGAAAATCAATTTAGATTATTTATGATTCCCGAGATATACATGGCCTTTTAGATACTTTTGCTTCAATTCACTTTTTAGAAATTCCGTGTATTGAATCTAAAAAAAATAAGGTTATCATCCGGCGAAAAAATGGGTTCCGTTGTTTCAATAAAGGGTGGTCCAGTCAATGTTTTGTCAGTTTATCTTATATATTCGCTTGAAATTAAATTGAAATTCTTATGGAAGAGAAATTTAAAAAAAAAATCCAAGAAAAAATGGGGTTTCCCATCCCCGAGATACCTATGGATCCGCAAATTGATTACTTGCATGCGATGTTTTTTTTTAAATTTGTCTAAATAGCTACGAAATTAAACGAAAATCCTATAACAAACGAATAAGATTATTTAAAAAAAAATAGTAATAATTAAACTCCAAACAAAAGAAGATTCAAACCCCAGAGACCCCGTTGGAAACCAAATAGCTCAGATCTACGTTGAATGATTTTTTTTATATCTTTTATATCAGACACATTTGATTTATCACTGTTCGTCGAAGTGTGTACGTTTAGCATTATTATTATAAGCACTGTTGGTGCACCTAAGGTTCCCGAGTGTATCTTTTTCCAAGCGGAAAGTATTTTGACACAGGAGTGAGCGTTTTACTTCAAAAACAAAAATCATGTTTTGAATTTCTATTTTTCAATCGATTTTTATGGCTGTACTTAAAAGAATTCTATGGTCAGGTTTTCAAAAGCAAGGCTACCAATCATGCTTAAGGACATCATTTTTCGCATCAAAGGCCCTTTAGAATTAAAAATAAAGTTACAAAAAGATTGTCTAATTCCATGACTGTATTTCAAAGAAGTATAAAGCACGGAATAGCTGACTTCATACACCAATTTTGCAATCACCTAGATGAATATTGAAACGATCCACCTTAATTGAAGATTATTTAGATGGTGGACTAAAAATGGCACATTTGGAGTCATTTAACTTTAATCTCAAACTTGGTTGGATTAAAAGGTACTTTAATGATATGTTACATTACTAAGCAAAGTATCTTCTTTAACTTTTGCAACCATCATTTTTAATCCTCTCTGAAATATTTGGCACACCATCAACTTTTGAACAAGTGGTCAAATAACTAAATACAGAACTTACTGTATCGAAAAGTTTGAAAGGTCTAATTCCGTTCGTGTACGCAAGAGACTTGTAATTCAAAAAGCAAATATGTCAAAACAAGTGGTCAAAATCAAATCTCAAAAATTCCCTGAACAATGTTATCACACTGACAAGAAATTTAAAGAAAACCCTTTGTTCATCAAATTCCGAGTTCCAATTTTGTCAAGAAGTTGTTTAAGGTTAAAATTTGTCAACAAGCGATATGGTTTTTAGAATTTCAGTTCTAAACATAAAAAAGTTTGAAAATTTGCAGAAATATGCCTGACCATCCTCAAAGAAGGTGACAAAATTTCAAACCGATTGAACGTCGTTCATAGAAGATAAAGGTGAAAGTAATGTCTGTTAATGGAAAAACAGGGCATTTTTGAGAAACATCCTAGAGATGTTTTTGAACGTTAGCATTCATCGATTAAATGAAAACCTGTCCTAAGAAATTGAGGTGGGAAAATGTATACTGTTGGTAAATTCATTCGTAAATTCGCTTCAAAACACCATTAATTTGCCCTCAGTGCCATGAAATGTGGGTGGTGCAGTTGAAGAAAAAGTCATGCGGAAACTTTTTTTTTCAAATCCTGTGTAATGGAATTCACCTTCCTGCTTTTCCCGACTACAAGCCGTGAATCGGTACTGCTGGTAGAAACAACTACACAAGTACTTTAATGGACAGTAGTGTGTACTGAAAATGGAGCATATTTCACCTTATTAACTTCAAGAACCAAGAGCATCGGCTCGGTGGACATATCTTTCGTGAGATGTAGTTCGAAGACAATTTTTGAGCGTGTATTTGATTACAATTGTTGTGGTGACTTTGGCTTGGAGGAATTTGTTTGTATGACATTTGAATGCCGCTTTCTAATAATATCATGAAATATTCTACGGCAGGATGTAGAGTAAGTGAACATGGGACCATGACGCATATGTTAACTCCAACTGCAATAGTTTAAATGAGCTGTATGGCCATTTCGGAAATGAATTCCTCAGCAGCAGCACTAGAACCGGAACATAGGAAATTCATAATTAAAAAAAAATGTTTATAATGCATAAAACCAAACGAAATCCGAATAATCAGTACTATCAAATATAGCTAAGGACAAAACTACGATGGAGGGAGTTAAACCTTTGGTCTTAAAATTTACATAAATTTAGATCATAGTAATTGAACAAAGTGTACATATGAGATATTATCTCATGTACAAGTACACCATATCTAATAAAAATAAAGAACGTCAAGTTTCTTTTGCTTAAAACTACTAAAATTAATATAGGAAAGATAACAAAATAAAGTTTGCTTTTAAAACAGCATCTACCTCTACCTCGTGCATAGATCGATCCTTGTTTGATTTTCGCATTTCATTTAAATCACATATTTGGTTATTTGTTCTCTGTCAGCTGGTTCTCAACTTTTGGTCCATGGTCTTTTGTTTTGATTTGATCTGCACTGAAGAGACATATTTTTTTATCTGTTTCTATCTGTACAGTTAACATATTTATTTGTTAATTAATGTAACAACGGCAGTAGAATACCGAAGAAACAAGGGAAGTGATGACTACAAAAATCGAAGTCCAAAGACATGGCAGAAACGGTAACAGATAAAAACAAAGACAAAACAAGGACGTGAGGCAGCTACAATGCACGGAAATAAAAAGATTACATTAAGAACTAAGGCACTCATAGTGTGAACTCCCATGAAAACCGGGAGTGACATCAGGTAAATATTCCTTGAATTTTGGATTACCAAGAGAAAGCACATCGTCTATGTAGCGGAAGCTGAAATTGAAGGACTGGGCTAAATGTTTTTGTTTCTGTGTAAGCCCTTGTAAAAACTTCGCCTCATACGAAAAAAGGAAGAGATCAGCTAAAAGTGGCGCGCAGTTAGTTCCCATTGGAATCCCGATTGTCTGTTGAAAAACACGGCCTCCAAATTCGACAAAAATATTATCTATTAAAAATTCCAACATATTGATTACGTCATTCTCAGTGTACTTCTTGTTTGACTCAGTGTGGTTCTTTACAAAATATGTTTGTCTTTCCCTACTACTAAATAAGTGTATCTGCGTTCTCCGTTTTTAGTGCAGAAACATTGATGTATCAAATCCGAAATTACCGTTTTCAATTTATTGTGTGGCAGGGTAATATAAAGAGTAGAAAAATCAAAGGTTTGTATGCTGTGGCAATGGGTTAGACTGCTAGAAGATAGCTGTTCGAGAAGATCTTTAGAATTTTTTAGAATCCACATCTGATTGACGCCGCTCGTTGAGTAGACTTTATCACAGTAACTTTTTAGGCCATCTCTGACTGCGGTTAATAAAGTGGTAAGGAGCTTAGAAAGTGGCTTAGTGGTGCATCTGGAAGACCCTGCGATAAATCTCTGTTTGTATGGGTTTTTATGAAGTTTAGGGACCCAGTAGATGTAGGGGAGCTGATTGTTATCATCATCCGCTTTGATGCCAAAGGATGCTAACAGAGTTGTGATTTTCTATAATCTCCTCCCTTGATAGTGTAGTGGGAGTATAAGTAGGGTTTCCTGATGAACTGTCAATTCCGATCTCCTTAACCAGACAGTCAAGATAGTGTTTCTTTTGTTGTTAGAAGCCTTGTCTGCAGGGACAATGACGTAATTTTCATGGAGGTTGTCCATAGTTTTCCTAACGAGGGGATCTTCAAATATACTGGGATTTCTGGATTTCATTGATGTAAATGTAAATGATCTTTTCTTATTTGTTTATGTAAACTTATCGCCAAATTAAATATGTCTGCTTGCGTTTTAGGATTTTAAACATAGTGACCCAATTTTTCATACTCCTGTTATCTTTCAAAGACACAACAGTGTGCCACAAATTAGAAAATCGAGATAAATGCCATTTAGTTACTTAACTACAGTATGTTTTTTGGTAATGTTTTGGATTTCTGTCGGATTTTCAGACTCCCCTGCCTTTATTCATGTTTGTTGGTCATGTTTTGGATTTCTGTCGGATTTTTAGACTTCCCTGTCTTTATTTATGTTTGTTGGTAATGTTTTGGATTTCTCTCGGATTTTCAGACTCCCCTGTCTTTATTCACGTTTGTTGGTAATGCTTTGGATTTCTGTCGGATTTTTAGACTCTCCTGTTTTCATTCATGTTTGTTGGTAATGTTTTGGATTTCTGTCGGATTTTCAGACTCCTGTTTCATTCATGTTTGTTGGTAATGTTTTGGATTTCTGTCGGATTTCCAGACTCTCCTGTTTTCATTCATGTTTGTTGGTAATGTTTTGGATTTCTGTCGGATTTCCAGACTCTCCTGAGTAGTAGAACGCGTTACCCTAGAACACTTTTGGCGAGGAGCCCCATAGTGCATTCTTTGTAAAATATTTTCATTTTCCCCTAATTTTCCCTAAAATATGCAAATTAGTTCAGGAGCNGTTAATATCTTGTTTATTTCACTGCCTAATGAGATACGTGTAGAAGATGTAACAAAGAAAAGAAAATAAACATCAAAAGTAAAAAAAAATAATAATAAACAAACAAATAAAAAACATAAAAGTTGCCATAGCAACTTAGGTTAGAGTAATATAAAAGAGAGATAAAAACATCAACAACAAAAAGTGACAACAAAAGTCCGAATCGATCAAAGGAAGAGACCAGTAAGGAAAATCCGTATAACATTCGACTGAATCAGGGGAACAAAATCCGACACAGAACATTTTTGGCAAGCCGTCATATTCCCGANACTGGTTTTGCCTACTGGTCTCGTCTTTATCCCAGCTTTGACCTTGCTTTTACCCTAACCCTAATCTATTTTTTACTACACCTTAACCATTGTCTCTAGAATTCAATGACTGAACCTCTTTGTTATAGTGTTGACCTTTGACCTTTGGCCTCGTCTTGAGTGCCTCGCCTTTATCTTTGATTCACTAGTCCTTAGTGTTGTCACTGGTCTCGCCCTACCTCTATCCAAGGTACTTTCCTAGGTCTCTCCATCTACTTTACCTTCTACTTTGGTCTCGCCCTACTTCTGTCCATGTCCACTGGTCTCGTCTTTATTCTAACCCTAACCTTGCACTTATTCTTGAATTAACCCTAACTTTTCTGTTGTTAGATCAGTAATGTTGTGTTTGTTCACGACTAACCCTAACCATTTTTGTTGCAGTTTTTGTATATCTCCATAGTTACTTTCAAATTTCAAACTTGTTTGAGTTTTTTCTTTTTTTTTATGTCTAACCTAAGTTGCTATGGCAACTTTTTATTCTATTCTTTGTTTGTTTGTTTATTTTTGTTGTTAATGTTTTTGTCTCTCTTTTATATTACTCTAACCTAAGTTGCTATGGCAACTTTTATGTTTTTTATTTGTTTGTTTATTATTATTTTTTTTTTACTTTTGATGTTTATTTTCTTTTCTTTGTTACATCTTCTACACGTATCTCATTAGGCAGTGAAATAAACAAGATATTAACCGATATACATTTTATATTCTCCGTCAAATAGGCAAACACGGGTCGGAGAACATCCACATGTTTCGTTTACAATTTAAAATCCATAAGCTAATGTACAGTAATCAGTCATGATGACTCTTTTGTCAAACACTAATCTGTAATCTTTTTTCTGGTTGACGGTAAGTAGTTTGAAATTGTCTCTAATGATTTTGAAGTCATCTTTCTCATTTTTTACATTGTCTTTTCTGTTGGTGATCATGTCCTTAATCGTGTCAAAATTGATGAGTTGACTGTTTTTGAAGTCCAGTGTCAATCCTTTTACTTTACATACGGTTGTTATTTCATTTTGACATGTAACTTTATATCCATAATTTTTGGGTCCACCAGTTACAAACTCGGAAATTGGGTTTTCGGCTACTTCATCCGTCAAGTCTCCTAAATAATCTCCTAGTTCTGGTTTCCATTCCCCAAGTTTTGAGGAAAACACGATGGAATCTGTGTCGGTGTATAAGGCACGATCGTTCAGTTTCTCCAAATAGCTGTACAATTTCAATCGAGCATGAGCAGTAGTATATGCTGCAATGACCACGTTGGTTCGTCCAGTTTCCTCGATGAAATCATCTTTGAATCGATATCTAATACTAGCCATGGTCTCACCCATGAAACTAATACCCATGAGTTCGATTTTATCACTATTCAAGATATCCATGTATTTTTTTCAATTCGGTGCAATATTCCATTTTAATCATGTTAGATCTCTGCCCAAATTATCCCCAGAAACTATTCAACATGAGTTTCGCCAAGGCTCTCAGTCCGGGATTTTTCTGTATCTTCTCGTATGTGAGGTGAATTCCTTCTCTATCATAGTATTCTCTAATGTATTTCCATTTGTCGTCTTCAGTTAGGCACCAGTCGGGCCATCCACTGGCCTCTTGTTTCATTTTTACGAATGTGTTGATATATTCTGTAAAGAGTCCTCACATTTTCGTGTTTGGATCATATTGTTCTTTGTTTTCAAAATGCCATACTTCGTATATATGTTGAACGACATATCCTTTTTCCAATGCCTTCTTCAATTCATCACTAGTCCAAGTTCCTGTCATTGCTCTTTCTTCATCGGTATGTTGACAATGTGTTTGTTGATTGATTTCAACACATGTTCTACACAAGGTGAACAATAACTTGTTGTTAATTTTGGCTGGTAACACTGGGATGTAAAGTCTTCTGGGGGTAATACTTGGCATTTGATTAACCCTTCGTAGTGGTGAATATCAGCAAAGTTTTCGGTGATGACGTGTGGATGTCCCAAAGGTATTTTTCCGGTTTTGTTGATGTAAGGGTATAACGACGTCACATCGTAATAATTAATGCTTTCACCATTCGACGTATCTTTATACAACGTAAATGCTTCCGTTCTTCCACCATAAAAAGCATCTCTAGGTTCTAGAGGGTTCACGTATTTCAAGGAATCAATGAAGCGTTGTATGTACGGATCAATCTGTATGTCTTTGTCGAACTCACATTCCGATTTTTCCACATAAGTATGCCCTTGCTTTTCAATATATCGTTTCTTTTCCAACGTGCGTTGATACAATTCTTCCATCGTCATATTATTGACTGGATTGACAGTAGCAGCACTATAGCAACGTAAACATCCATGCCAGAAGCATCCATGATGTTCACTCACATGATTGTCATATAATCTATCCACTTTATAGGGTCCAATTTGTTTCTCTCCACCATTACGCGCGTGTTGTATCTGTATATTATTGGCTGCAGAAATGCACTGTAACCACTTCATGGCTTTCAACGAATGTTTCTCATAAGGACGGTATCCATGTGCGGAAATTATACCTATCGTATCCGGTTTTAAGAACAATGTACGAAAGACGAGGTTGCATTCAGATGCAATAGTAATGCAATCTTGAAAAGGGTCGATACCTCCTTGACTCTGTACAGTTGTCATCTCAATGAATAATTGACGGAACGTCAAACACGCTTGTCTCAGTATATCCACATCCGAACGACAATATCTCAGCAGTTCTTGTTGAAAATTAAACGTGGAATCTCTATTCTCGTTGTACCATTTCAGGAACGCAGCTCTGTCTTCGGTTTTCATTTTATCCGGTTGATAAAACTTTACATCGGGTAAATGATTCAAGATGGGGGCTTGATTCTCTTTGGTATTGAATAATAACCAAATACCGAAGATACTGTGAATATACTTTCTGCATATGCGCAGTTCGACAACTTATGTCTCATCAGTGCAGATAAAATCTAAACGTTTGGAAGACCATAAACTCAAAGATGTTTAAAACCTGATAGAGAACAAATAACCAAAATCTGAATGTAAAGCCAAAATCAGCTAAGGACAGAGCTTTGCGTGAGGGAGATACTCCTTAGTTTTCAATAAAATTTACAAAACAATTAGATATTGTAAGGTTCCAAAAATAATCGTCTTTCGGGTCAGCACCGAAGTACTGACTACTGGGCTGGTGAATACCCTCGGGGACTGAATAAGTGCGGAAAATATCCCTTCGTAGTTCTGTCAGTCCAAACATTTTTGGTAGTTTGGATAAAGCTGTAGGTAAGAAATTCATGGAATCAATCATCCGAATGTTACAGGTTGGTATGGTGATGGCCATATTCTTAGTTCCACTAGGGATCACTTCCGGTACTATGCCATGACGAATCAGGTAATTCAGAACAGGATAGCTATCGTATCCTTTGAAATTATGACAGATAACAGTAGCTCCATTGTTTTGTCCAGAGAACAACCAGTTACAAAAAGTCATCGGTTGTATTGGTTCCAGCAAACTTGACTTCATTTTTTCCACATTCCTCGCACGTACTGGTTTCATTAATGGTTATATTTAAACACTTTAAACATATTTTATGCGCAACACACAAATTGGGTTGATGTTCGTAAACTCCACATTTCATTTGTTCACAGTTGGTACATTTTCCTGTCTCATCCAGTACATATCCTTGTTCACACTGCACTAGATCCTCTTGTGTACATTCAAAGTCAAAGAAAATGTACGTTTGATTATCCGATCGTTTGCGTTGACTTGCAGTAAGCATAAAACACTGATGTCCTTTTGGATAATAATCTTTACACACCTGACAATAGGTGTTTTCACATGTATGATGTCCCATCTTTTTATACACGGTTTGTCCACACTCTTTACATTTGTAGTATCTGGTACATGTTGACTGTCCGGATGACGTGGATTGTTGATGTAATTTAAAACATACACTTCCTCGAAAATATCGTCCGCAATCATCACAGGGTATCCAGTCATCTTCGGTTTGGTCATGAATTTTATGACAACATTGACATGCGTTATTACAAGATTGTTCTCTTTATGGTCGTATCCTTTATCACAGATATGACAATAATAACTGCGTGACAAAAACGCTGGCATACTGGTAATCACATAGTAATGTTCATCATGATAAATCTTCTTCTCTGCTTCGAGTCCTTTATAAATTAAACTGTTGAACTGATCCTGGCTTATAACATAAATCTGATAATCTGGTATGCTGGCTTGAAACTTTTCGATTTCTTCTATACCGCATTTTGTCAAAGGAATTCCGGCCTGGGCATGTAACTCAATAGCTAATTCCTCTTGAATACGCCGTCCTTGTCTAATAGCGTCCCATTTAGGGTGACCCTCGATTCTCACTTTAGCTGTTACGATAGCTCTGGCACAGCAAGATTTGTAAAAGGATTGACACTGGACTTCAAAAACAGTCAACTCATCAATTTTGACACGATTAAGGACATGATCACCAACAGAAAAGACAATGTAAAAACTGTGAAAGATGACTTCAAAATCATTAGAGACAATTTCAAACTACTTACCGTCAACCAGAAAAAGATTACAGATTAGTGTTTGACAAAAGAGTCATCATGACTGATTACTGTACATTAGCTTATGGATTTTAAATTGTAAAGGAAACATGTGGATGTTCTCCGACCCGTGTTTGCCTATTTGACGGTGAATATAAAATGTATATCGGTTAATATCTTGTTTATTTCACTGCCTAATGAGATACGTGTAGAAGATGTAACAAAGAAAAGAAAATAAACATCAAAAGTAAAAAAAAAATAAGAATAAACAAACAAATAAAAAACATAAAAGTTGCCATAGCAACTTAGGTTAGAGTAATATAAAAGAGAGATAAAAACATCAACAACAAAAAATAAACAAACAAACAAAGAATAAAAGTGACAACAAAAGTCCGAATCGATTTAAGGAAGAGACCAGTAAGGAAAATCCGTATAACATTCGACTGAATCAGGGGAACACAATCCGACACAGAACATTTTTGGCAAGCCGTCATATTCCCGACTTGGAACGGGCATTTTATAAATAAAATGGTGGGTTAAACCAGGTTTATTGATGCATCAACCTCCCGCTTATATGACGACTAACTATAGCTTCTGTGTGCCCAGATTATGTTAAGGTGTCTCAGTGGTATTATTCCGCCATTTTTGTCTAATAGTTGTTCATTTAGGTGTCATTCATTAAGAAATTTAACAACATAGTTATTCAAAAGGAAAAGAAAGTTCAAATATATTTAAAATTTACATTCCTAATCATTTTTATAACATCTTCGTTACACAAACGTGAGCTAAAACACATGAGCTTGAAATCTGTTGCTGGATTTACAGAACACAGAAATTATTAAAGGGAGATAATTTGATAAAATATTTTAACAAAGATATCACTAGAGAAATTAACATTTTTCAATTTTTCTCTCTTATTTCAATGGTGTCCCCTAAATTTTATTTTTTATTTGTTAACTACATAATGATAATTAAACACATGTGAAGTATGAAAAAATTCTATAATAGATGTTTCAAGCTATCCTCTCATATGATCATTTTCACTATCATTTCTATGTAAAATCCTGAAATTTTTAATTTCAGATTCTGCGCTTAAATGCACGGTGACCCCGAAATTTTATTTTACATTTTGAACAATAATACAATTGTGCTTCTACACAGAAAATTTCACAAAATTCTATAATAGGAAATTAATACCCTGCAGACACCTTAATTGTCAAAGCCATAATAGTGTCAGGGCGCACTACACTATTGCAATACGCCAATGTTTGACAGACCTCGTAGGCATATCAGCAAATAATCAGGTTAGATAACTCTCCGGACAAAAATCTGTGAACTCTGATATTTTAATGTTAAAAATGTTTGATATAGGTTAAATATTTAATTGTTTAATTGTAAACATTCTTTCTGCACAAAGTTTGTTTATTTATCATTTGGATATAAAAATGCCAGATTTTTTAAAAATTGTATATGATCGTAAATTTCTATAAAAACGCATTTTCAGTATGTTAACTTAGGAACCCACTAAAACCCATCTAGCATATGGAAGATTTATACTTCACCCATCTGCAGTGCAAATTTCATTACAATCGGACCTATGGAATTTTTTGGCTTTACTGTTGAAAAATGTAAATTTTTGTAGTTTTTGCGCGTGGTCTTTTGATTCTGACTGGAGTTATGTTCCTTTGGCCACAAATTTTGAGTTTTTCCCATTTTCAATGTGCTGCCATCTGGCGTAAATTGATATACCTAGACCTCGAAAATAGTACTATAAAAATAGTGCCTTTTAATTTGTAGTGACTCCAGCCATTTGATACATGTTATAATCAGCAAGATCATAGAATATTTCTAAGTGAATGACGGAGAGCAAAGAACAGTTGAAAAAATATGATTAAGTTGCATAACAAGCTAGAACGGATCGAATGAAATACGACCAAATACCAAAAATTCTCTGTTGCGACTATGTACAAAATTACCGGAACGTTTCAATTCAATTTTATTTTCTTATTTGACATACAGCATATGGTTTAAATGTATTTATTTTATCGTGTTGGTGGTCTGTTAACGGAAAACAAGTTCCCGCACCTGGGAAAATTCATTTCTATATTATGGGAATTTTTGAAATCCCGGAATTTAACATACGAGTCAAAGGGAGGCCGAATTAGTGGTGTGCCTCCTGTCAAAACCTAGAATTTTTCTCTAATATGTAAAATGTTTTTGTCGTTCGATGTACAAGCCTAGTCTCATACAGGTTAAATATTTTTGTCGCTTTGCGCACAAATCACACTACAGTTGCAAAAAGAGAGAAACATCAAGGAAGAAGCCAAAACTTAAACAAAACCGTCTTCAATAAAATTGGAAATAGGAATTGAATATTTATCAATCAAATCTGGATATCGTCCAATAAATTTCTTCAGAAAAACTATTAATCTGCATTTCTCGAAGCCCTGATTTAAAAGTTTACGAATTAAACATCTGTGTCGTTTCAAAAAATCTTGATAGTGACTACATGCTCTAGCGTAACGGATTAATTGAGAAATATATACTCCATACGATGGGGAAGACGGAATATTACTGTCGAGGTGTGGAAAGTTTACAATATCAAAATTGAAATCGTCTCTTTTGTCATAAATTCGTGTGCTGAGGTTGCCACTGTCGTCAAACTCCAAAAGTAAATCTAAAAACGAAACAGAATGTTCAGTGTCTGTAGTCTCCTTTATTTCGAGTTCTGGAGGATATATTAATGGAATATAGTCGGCAAAGTTACTATTATTAAGCGACAAGACATCATCAATATATCTGTATGAGTAATTAAAGGATCTAGCCTCTTTAATTTTATTTTGTTTGACCAAATTTTGCAAAAATTCTGTTTCGAAGGTGAACAAAAACAGGTCAGCTAAGAGAGGAGCACAATTCGTTCCCATTGCAATGCCGACTGTCTGTTGGAATATCTTGCCCCCGAACTGGACAAATATGTTGTCAATGAGAAATTCCAGCACGCTGATCATCTGTTCTTCAGTGTAGTATCGTGTGTTACCCTTTGGTACTTTGTTAGTTAAATATGTAGATGTGTATGCTAAGGCTACATATTTAAAGCTCTGTCCTTTTTTGTAAGTAAATGCGTTTTTGATAAGATCAATCAAACGACTTTTCAATTTTGAATGGGGAAGAGTAGTATAGAGTGTAGAAATATCGAATGTTTTCAACGAGTGGATCTTAGAAAGTGACCGGGTTTTCAAGTTGTTCAGAAGATCTTTAGAATTTTTTAGTATCCACATATGATTGATGCTACTACGTGAATAAACAGTGTCACAATATTTTTGCTGGCCTTCTTTCACAGCAGTCAAAATCTTAGTTAGGTATTCACCAGCCCAGTAGTCAGTACTTCGGTGCTGACCCGAAAGCCGATTATTTTTGAAACCTTACAATATCTAAATTTTTGTAAATTTTGTTGAAACTAAGGAGTATCTCCCTCATGCAAAGCTCTGTACTTAGCTGATTTTTGCTTTACATTTGGATCATTTTGGTTATTTGTTCTCTATCAGTTTTTGA
>MJUU01010044.1:30494-41260 GCA_002080025.1 Modiolus philippinarum | reverse complement strand
AATTTTCCCGCCTTTTTTTGGTGGCCATTTTGAAAATGGCCGCCAACAAACAATTTTAAACACCAGTTTTGAAATCCACACATCATGACAAACATTTTATCAATTTACACTTAACCTTCATCTTCTATAGTTTTGGAAAATAAAAGACAAAAATATGAAAATTTTGAAAATTCCGTGGAAAAAAGGAAAATAACTCCTACAAGGGTTTTTGGATTTTCTTCAAAATTTCAGGGTTTGTAGATCTTGACATGCTGAACCTTTTTGCAATACACACTTGACCTCTATCTGTTACACTTTTTGAAATAAAAAATAAAAAATGCAAAAATTTTGAAAATTTTACGGAAAAGGGGCAATAACTTCAAGACAGGTTTTCGGATTTTAAATATCTGTAACGGTTTTTGAGTTATTTGCAAAAAACAGCAATTTACCCCTATGTTCTATTTTTAGTAACAGTGGCCATCTTGTTATGTCTTCGGACTAATCGAACACAATTTTGAAACTGCATATCCTGGTGATGATTCAGACCAAAGTTTGGTTATATTTGGCCTAGCGGTCTCAGAGGAGAAGATTTTTGAAATTGTTGACGGACAGACGGACGGACGACGGACGGACGGACGACAGACGGACGACAGACGGACAACGGATGCAAAGTGATAGCAAAAGCTCACATGGCCTTTTAGGCCAGGTGAGCTAAAAATATGTGACCATGCTATTAATGGATCTATTAATGGATAATATTTTACAAATTTTCCATTAAAAACTTTTTTAAAAGGGAGATAATTTGTGACAAAGGGGGTGAAACACAACATCAGTTTTGATGCAACTAAGAAAAAGCTGTCAATTGACCGTTCTGGTCTGAAAATCAAACCCATTCTGTATTCAACTCTTTATTTTTGAAATACACAATAAAACAATGTTTGACTGCCTTGAACATACACATACATTTAAAAACCTCCTGACCACTATAAATAATCTTATTTCCATAGATTGGAATTGGTTGTCAATTTTTGATGCTAGTAATCCAAATATGGAAATTAGAAATGCATAAACTTTAAGGACATTCTTATAGTCAAGTGTGCTTGAATTTAATACTTGTATTAACATATATCTTGTATTGTTTCATATTAGAAGACAGCAACATTTATGTTTCCACATTTGTAGTACTGTAGTAGAAATAAATTTATTTACCATTTGGTTTCAATGGTAAATCCCATGACAAATCAATTACATAGAGTTGAGAAGGGTCTGTTCTAGCTACTGGTAGTAGAATGCCATCTGGTGGTGCTTCGTCTGTGACAATCCGTGTAAAATGACTAGTTGTCTCCCCTGCACTGTTCACAACACTGACAGCATACTGGTACATGGAAAAGGGTTTTAATCCTGCATCTGCATAAAAGAAATCGAATGATACCTGTAGATCTACATTTATGTATCATATTGTGTTTTATTCATGCAACAGAAATCTTGTTGAATATTTCTGCAGGTAAGCTCAAAAGAATCAAAATATTTGTAATACATGTTTAGAGAAAAATGTTGAAAAAAAAATTAACTGATAGACATATAAGGAATGTGAAATGATGTCAATGCCTCTCCTGGTCTATTTCACAGCATGCATCTGGTTCTTTACATTAGATACATGTAAATCTAAATTGTACAAAATGAAATAAAATTTTATAACCAATTTGCTTATATTTTATATTCTATGTACTATACTTATACATATAAATATTCTTACCTTTGTATATGAGATCCATTCCAGTGTAAATTTTATGTTCCTCAACAACACAATGGTCTGCTGGATCAGGTAATGGAGGAAAAACAAAGTCACCATGGTAACCTGACACAGTTCCACATTTTTCAGACTTTTTATCATAATCACATCTACCACAAAAGGCTTTTTCTGACTGTTCCATAGGACAAATGTTTCCTTCACCACAACCTGAATATACAAGACCATTTTTTTTTAACATTCATGTAATTTTTAGCATGTATTATTTTTTTAAACATAATTTATTGCCAAAAAGATAAAATAACAAAGGATAAGACACATTTTGTTCAAAACTAATGAGGTCTTCTCCATTTCAATATTTACAACTATTACTGACAATATATAACAGTGTAAAGATACAATTACTATGAATTAATTTAAGGGGGTTCGCTACTCCAAATGAAAATAAATAGGATTTCAAATAAATGTGATTTTTTGTTAAAGAATTAAAAAAGAAATACTTTAAGTGAAAAAAATTAATGTTGATGATCTCGTTTTTGAGTTATAAGTGATTAAAAATTTGGCGGGAAACTGAACTCCTCAGATTTTGCATAGGATTATCATTAGCAATGTTTGACCACAAAAGAATGTGACAGAATAAATAAAATTTAATGAAATTTTTACAGAATGCTCATAGATGTATAAAATGAAATTATGGGAAAAATTAAGGGGGTCCATGAGCAAAAAAATATTATAATGCTTTTAAATGGATAAAACCAGATAATTCCGGAAATCTGACAGAAATCCCAAAACATGAGGAGCAAACCTCCTTAAGGTAAAACATAACATAGCAGAGTGTGAGTTGAGTCATTGTCGTCAAAAATGGCAACCAAGGAAAAAATTTGAATTAGACAAATATTTTGGTTTCAAATATATACTTCTGAACAATAACAATATGTTGTCAGTTGACTTAGTTCTTCATTTCCATACAATATGTATATTCATAGGTCAATTTTAAATGAATCTAAGATATGATTACATGTATATCTCCCATACATTACAACAGAAGAGATCTCACGGTTATTTTCAAACATTTGGAATAATTGTAAGAGGTTGTTCAACACAAGTAGTGTTCTTTCAATATTTGTCTATTGGTCTTTTAATTATGTTATTAAAGGTTACAGTCTACAAGTTACATTTTTAAAATTTTTCTACAATGTACCGAGATTTAGATGTAACATTATTGCTGATTATTTTTTCATGACAGTGTGTTTTGACGTTTTTTTTTTTTTTTTATATACACACCAGTTTCTGAGTCGGAGATATCTGAACAAACATGTGTCTGTGGATTATATCCCTTAGTATTACAACAACTCAATGTTTTAGAGATTTTCTCCAGACCACAACACTTCTCATTTGCAGCATCCTTTTTATCCTTGTCTTGGTAAATATGTACCTGAAATAAACATACANACGAAAATTTTTACTATGTTCAATAAAGGGAAAAATGGCTAAGTCCGCAAAACAGGAAGTTGATATCATAAGGTGATCAAAATGGCAGACAACATTTTCCCCCTAAATATAAAGTCAAATACCAAATTTGAAAGAAATCCGACCAGCAGTAGCTGAGAAAAATGCGATAAACCTCGGACGGACGGACGGAAGGACGGAAGGACGGACGGACGGACAAGGGTATTCCAATATACCACCCACTCACGAGTGGGGGTATAATATTTTGGTTTCAAATATATACTTCTGAACAATAACAATATGTTGTCAGTTGACTTAATTCTTCATTTCCATACAATATGTATATTCATAGGTCAATTTTAAATGAATCTAAGATATGATTACATGTATATCTCCCATACATTACAACAGAATAGATCTCACGGTTATTTTCAAACATTTGGAATAATTGTAAGATGTTGTTCAACACAAGTAGTGTTCTTTCAATATTTGTCTATTGGTCTTTTAATTATGTTATTAAAGGTTACAGTCTACAAGTTACATTTTTAAAATTTTTCTACAATGTACCGAGATTTAGATGTAACATTATTGCTGATTATTTTTTCATGACAGTGTGTTTTGACGTTTTTTTTGGTTTTTTTTATACACACCAGTTTCTGAGTCGGAGATATCTGAACAAACATGTGTCTGTGGATTATATCCCTTGGTATTACAACAACTCAATGTTTTAGAGATTTTCTCCAGACCACAACACTTCTCATTTGCAGCATCCTTTTTATCCTTGTCTTGGTAAATATGTACCTGAAATAAACATACAATGAACTCTTATTGATGAACTTAAATTATTGTAAACTGACACATTTTCATGACAGTTTATTTCCATGGATCATTTGCAGCAATTCATTTTTGCAATTGTCCATTCTTCTACTAAATGACTAACATGCAAAGAAAAGTTTGTGTCAATTTATTTCTGTGATATGTTCTTTCTCACAAACTCATGAAAAGTTGGATTCTTGTACATGTATTAGTGGTTTACAAACAAGAGGCTCTCAAGAGCCTGTATCGCTCACCTGGGTCATGGCTGACACAATAAGTCAAAATAATCACAACGTTTAAGGTTCTCATTTTCAAATTTGTTTATTAATGTTTAAGGGTCTCATTTTGAAGTTTGCTGATGTTATATGATCCAAAATTAAAACTATGTTCCCCACTGGCAGCTATTTTTGATGGGGCATAGACCAATTGTCACCTTTCTTGAAGAAGACCATGTAAGGATCATTGTGCCTCACTTTGGTTCCAGTTGGCATAGTATTTCCAGAGGAGATCTTTAAATGATTTCCCATGGGGTCCAAGGTTAAACAATGTTCCCTGCTGACTGCCATCTTGGATGCTATGAGGACATCCAGACACATTTTATGAAGGGGACCAAGTAAGGACCATTGTGGCTAAGTATGATTCCAATTGGCCATGTACTTTCAGAGGAGAAGATCTTTGAATATGTTTCCCTATAGGGTCCAATGTTAAAAACATGTTCCCTCCTGGCAGCCATCTAGGATATATGATGTGGACTTGCTGAACACATTTTTAAAAGGGGCCACCTATGGACCATTGTGACTAAGTTTGGTTCCAATTAGCCAAGTATTTTCAGAGGAGAAGATTTTTGCAATCTTGTCCAATTTTGTACAAAGTTCCCCGCTGGCGGCCATCTTGGATGACGTGCAGACTTGCCAGACAAAATTTTCAATGGGGACCACCGAAGAACTATTGTGACAAAGTTTGGTTCTAATTGGGGCAGTAGTTTCAGAGATCTTTAAATGCTTTCCCATAGGGTCCAATGTTAAACTGCGTTTCCTGCTGGCGGCCAACTAGGATATGATACAGACTTGCCAGACATTTTTTTTTAATGAGGCCACCTAAGGACCATTGTTCCCAAGTTTGGTTCCAAATGGCCCAGTGGTTTCAGAGAAGAAGATGTTTGAATGAAAAGTTTACAATGGACAGACAATTGATGGCAAGATCATCATAGCATAGCAATGCACATCAACTACAAAGTTATAAAGGCATGGAAACCTAGATACAATTTCATCATTAAGATTGCAATGTGGGCAAACAGATTTAATATACAGTTTTATATACAATTATTATTAAATTGTGAAATAAGTATAGTTTATGAAAGTATTTTTGCAAAAAAATGTAAAAATTTGTACAAAAACACTTTTTTGCTCTTGATTATGTAACATATAATAATTTCTAATAAAGTGATAGCAGGGAATTTCTCTAAAACTTAAAAGAGAAAAGTAAACCAAAGAAGATTTGAAAGCAGAATTTAAAGGGAAATAACCCATAACCATATGGCATTGAAAATTTTTTTTTGGGGGTGAAAAAAGTCAATAACTTCAACACAGGCAGTTGGATTTTCTTCAAAATTTCAGAGTATGTAGATCTTGATATGCTGAACATTTTTCAAATTTACACTTCACCTCTATCTGTTACAGTTTTTGAAACAAAAAATAAAAAATGCATAAATTTTGAAAATTTTACGGAAAAAGGGCTATAACTCTAGGACGGTTTTTCCGACTGTATTTGACTGTTCAGTTTTAACATTCATCACATTTTATTGCCGTTTAAAATATGGTTTTCTTAAACATTAATCTATACAACTGAACATTTCAACAAAGTAGCAATGACAAAAGCAATATATTTTGTTCACTAATAAATTCAAGGTATTTATTTCTAACCAATCAACCAAGAAGACTACTTTAAGAAACCTTACAGTTTTTTCTTGACAAAATAACAAATATTCCTTACTTTCTGATGTCCTGTATCACTTGTACAACACAATGATGTATCATTATGTATATAGTCTGTCCCACAACAGTGATGACTTTCTGAATGTATAAATGAGTTACCATGGAGATCATTTCCACAACAAACACTGATTACATCCACTAAGTTTCCACCACAACATTTCTTATTGAAACTGTCATACAGTTTGTCTGAAAATGTAGTGCACTTGTTAGTAATTCTAAGAGGTTAACTGAGGTCTGAAATCCAAATCTAATTTAATACCACCTTAAGAATGCAAACATACAAAATAAGGTGCAAAGAACTATATTTGCCCTATAAGTATTGTTTGATAATGTTCTTCAAAATCTTTTGCAATGCTTTAATATAGATTGTGTATAGATTTCAAACTTAATTAGTGTTAACTTAAGTCGCTCACACAAGGGATGGTAGTGTGGAATCTGAGCCAAGGATCCAAATTTTCATACAGTACATACAAATGTAGATTGGTGGTCATGAAAACAAAGTTATAACTTTTCATGAAATTTAAACCACAAGAGTTTGATGCTATGTTTAACTATATCAACATATCATTGCACATTAACCGTAGAAAACATGACTGGGCCTAAAAATATAAACAAAACTTATTTCTGCCTTAATTTTGCAATTTCTGTGGCATATACAATTACCTACATGACATACTACATTTCTTAAGAATGAGAATAGACTCACAATGTCAAGTGAGTTCTTTGTGGCCATAGATATGAAAAATACATGATGTATAAAAATTAAATGGTTGTACAGTTATTAACACTGATTATATTCTGGTTACATCATCAGAGTTAAAAAAACGTATAAATACCTAGAAAAACTCATATTATATGCATAATGGGGGTAAACATGCACAAAAAATAAGCTGGAAATTTATTTTATATTACATACTGTCACAACACACTTGTGATCCTGATGAGGAGTATGGTATAGATCCACAACATCTGTCTCCATGTCCTACTAACACTCTGTTCTCATGTAGATCTGGACAGCAGATATCACCAGGTCCTACTTCTATGTATCTAAAAAGAAAACATAACATTGTTTTACTTCCAAAACAAATGTATTACTGTTTATACGAAGGAATGTGAGGACTGCAAACTTTACATGTGTGTGTAGGTGTTTAACAGAACATAAAACAAAGTACAGAACATGTTTATATGAACTGTTCAATGTGGTATATAAACTTCTTTTTCTCAAATTTGAGACATTTTAGCTGGTACTTATTTTTAGTCATTTGAGATATCCTTGTCTCAACCCAGGGGTGAGATAAGAATTTCACGCGAGATAATATTTTATGAAGTTTTCATCATCTAAGTAAGTTGTTCCCACATGACAGATGCCAACTGGTTGTACAGAAACGAGTATTTTGCCTATAATTGTTTGAAAAAAAATCAAACACCGTTGAAAATGCAAGATTTAGAAATCTCAGACACCCTCAGGTAAGATTTCAATGGTTCTCTGAATCTGCCAGGCTCATCAGAAATACTGAAATCTTACCCTTTGGTGTCTGAGATTTCTCGATCTTGCATTTTCAATGGTGTTAGATTGTATTAATCTTCCTTTTGTATCATTAGTCAGTTATTTTATAAAGCTGTATATTACCTTGGTGTACAAAAAAATGGTACTGCTGTAAAAGAAAATGTTCAATTGTGTATAGAAGGCAGCATATCATTTTTAGAATAACAATATTTTACTATGCCATGATAACTTTCCATAGAAAGGGTAACTAAATATCCTCACCTATCTTTGCAGCACTGATGACGGAGTTTTTTCTCATAAAATTTGCCAGAACAACACACAGCATCAGGTGTAGGCCTCGGAATGTAAGTCGTATTACAACAATCGTACCCTGTTTTACTTTCATGTAAAATACCATTACAACAAACCTACAAAATAAACAATTTAAATTCACAATAATTTAGCTATCATGAAAAGCATATATTTACAACAACAAATAATAGATGGTGTTCCACACAATGTGACCATCCAAAGCAACAAGTTGTCATGTAATGTGATGAGATGAAGCAGCCTGTATTTCACTGACATATTCCAAGCTGTATGTTAATAGGCTTTAACACAATGTCACTTGCAATAGGCTCTGTAAGTCTCATCATGTGACCTCCAAGAATGTACATGAAACTTTGTTACTGGGTACCATGTTGCCTATGTGTTACTATGACAAATTGTTTGATTTTTGGTTCACAGAGAAAATAAAGTGTTGGATTCATTTGCTCTGAACATGTTTATTCTTAGTTATAAGAATTATACACTTTATAACCTTAACCTAGACAGAAATTTAACAAAATAATGTGTTTTCTTAATCAAGCGAAACAAGAGCTGTCGCCGAATGGCAGCCAGTTATACCCCCACTCATTGAACCCTGAATCAATATGGCAATGCTAATTTAAGTATGTGTGGACATAATACAAGCGTGGACACAATACAAGTGTGGACACAATACAAGCATTGGCATAGTGGCAGTGATAAATAAAGTTCCATCAAACAGGAAGTAGATGAGTTATGGACTTGAATAGGGGAGACACAATAAAACTAATCATACTAAAGCTTCAGACCAAACATCAAATTATTACTACATACACAAGCTGAGATATCCTTGACGAAAAATTTCAATATACGGCTTTAATGGGAAAAATCAAAGTTATCGTCAAACAGGAAGTAGATGAATTACGGACTTGAAAATGGGGACACAATACAACTCATCATTCTAAAGCTTCCGACCAAATATCAAATCATTACTACATACACAAGCTGAGAAATCCTAGACGAAAATTTCAAGATATAACTATAATGGGAAAAAATCAAAGTTATCGTCAAACAGGAAGTAGATGAGTTACTGACTCCAAAAGGGGAGACACGATACAACTCATTATACTTAAGCTTCAGACCAAATATCAAATCATTACTACATACACAAGCTGAGAAATCCTTGACGAAAAATTTCAATATATGGCTATAATGGAAAAAATCAAAGTAATTGCTAAACAGGAAGTAGGTGAGTTACAGACATGAAATGGGAAGACAGGATACAACTCATCATACTAAAGCTTCAGACCAAATATCAAATCATTACTACATATACAAGCTGAGAAATCCTTGACGAAAAATTTCAATATATAACTATAATGGGAAAAAAATCAAAGTTATCGTCAAACAGGAAGTAGATGAGTTACAGACTTGAAATTGAGAGGCACCATACAACTCATCATACTAAAGCTTCCGACCAAATATCAAATCATTACTACTTATACAAGCTGAGATATCCTTGCCGAAAAATTTCAATATATAGCTATAATGGGAAAAAATCAAAGTTATCGTCAAACAGGAAGTAGATAAGTTACAGACTTGAAATGGGGAGACACGATACAACTCATCATACTAAAGCTTCAGACCAAATATCAAATCATTACTACATACACAAGCTGAGAAATCCTTGACGAAAGATGTTCCGGACGGACTGACGGACGGACGGACGGACAGACGGACAGACAGACAGACAAGGGTAAAACAGTATACCCCCTCTCCTATGGAGTGGGGGTATAATTAAGACTGTTCTGAAAATAATTGTACAAGGATCAGAAGGCACTTTAATTAAAATTTGATGGGCTGTAGAGTATATTGGAGACTTTCACTGAAGAAGCAATGAGACAAAGGAATTCAAATTCTATGCATGGTGGGTCCTTATAAAAAGTGCCTTCCAACACCCCCCTTTTCCCCCATACAATTATTTCTGGAAAAGTCCTTAGTCCCAGAAGTGAGAAAGTCAGATGACAGTTTTAGCGCTTTACATATTAGAGTACCAGATTTTGAAAGTGAAAGTAGAACAAAGTTTACAGACCCTATTCCATTTCAGCATGACACATTTTTTATTATGAAGTTGTGGTAAAAATCTCAAACTACCCAAACAGCCATAAATATGATAGTTATCCTTGCATTCTTGAATGAACGTTGCCTCCATCCCTCCATCCTGCTTTTTTGTAACTTGGGACTCCTACTACATTTTTTGATTTTGGAATTTAATTTTGTTTTAGAACTGTCAGATTGTCTGTAGATGTGCAATAAAGCTTTCAGAATTTTAATATTGGTCTGGACGAAAGGAAAAAAAAACCTGCAGTCCAAAGGTATCAAATTTTATATGTTCCATATGCAACTCAAGCTCCTCTAACATATTCAGATTTAGGATTCATATTTTCTTGTAGAACTGTTGCATTTAGTCTGTAGATTTTCAGAAAGTTTTGCAATTTGATTCAGGTTTCAACTCTTGTAAATTTCCTGAATGTGTCAAAGACTAATAACTAATAAATTTTTATTTCTTAATTTGGTTAATTTCCTCAATTCTCAAGGACCAGTATTCTTTTTTTTAATTTACCTAGGGACCATGCTTCTTTTATATGCCTGTGTTAAGAAAGCCATTTTTAATAATTGGAATGGCCAAAATATTTTATTCAATTTTTTGTAAATCTCAAGAATCTGTAACAGTTCTTTCTTGGAATTCTACCTAGCGATCATACTTTTGAATATGCATAGTGTTTGAGTGTTTACAGTTATTTTCAATAATTGGATTGCAAAAATTTTAGACTTGGAGTGTTTACTTGTCGTTTCTGACAGCCCATCTGGTTTGGGTTTGTGCTAGATGTCAAAGGCTGGTTTGTGCTAGATGTCAAAGGCTGGTTTGTGCTAGATGTCAAAGGCTGGTTTGTGCTAGATGTCAAAGGCTGGTTTGTGCTAGATG
>MJUU01010044.1:6699-30279 GCA_002080025.1 Modiolus philippinarum | reverse complement strand
TAGATGTCAAAGGCTGGTTTGTGCTAGATGTAAAAGGCTTTTTGTTATCCTTAAGGTATTTTCTATTAAGGACACTGTTTTTTTAGCTAGTCATTTGTTCCATACATTGTATCTTTTTTCTTTTTGTTGTCTGCTAAGTAATAATACTGACCTTAGCCCCTGTAAAACACTGTGTACCACAGATATTCTCAAGACTACTACAATGTACGTAGGTACATTTAGCTACTTCTGGACTAAGTGTTGAAGGTGGTCTAAAAATGAAACAAGACCAATTACATGTCTGCACCTGTGTCAACGTCTCTCTTGTTCAACTGACAAATAAAGTATCTATCCCAAGGGAAAAGGTGAGATAGGCTGATCTCAAACCCGCAGGCTAAGATATCATGTCCATCCCGAGGCTTGCCGAGGGATGGACAACAGATATCTTAGCCTTCAGGTTTGAGATCAGCCTATCTCTCCTTTTCAAGACGGTTTGATACTTTTTCTCACCTTAACGCTCTAAAATTACTCGCAAAACCATGACCAGCTCTGACTTTCACAAAGAAATATCAAAAACGTTCCCGGGAAAAATATGACGTCACAATTGGTATACGTTTACTGAAGCTGGATACTAACTTCGTTTTCAACAATTGGCACTTAATTTTAAATCTCTGTTTAAACATAAATTGCAAATCTCGATATTCATGATAAATTGCTGGTTCAAAGGTACATTTTCATTCTTTATGTAAACAGTAAGATTTATGACATCAGACAACAAATAATACTGGATAAATCGCATGAACATTCGAAGCGATGGCAGACATCTTGGAATTTTTGCACGTGCTAACGATTGAAGTGAGAAACACCCTCCCTCCCCCCCGCAAAGAGGTAAGATAGAAATTAGAAATATCTCACACCCCAAAATCACGAGATATCTCGATCCCCTAGGCGAGAAAGTGTTTTCAAAACTAACAGAATGTCATGTATAAGTTTGTAAATTCAAAATAGAGCTGTTTCCGATAGGCAGCCAGGTATACCCCCACTAATTGAACCCTGAATCAATATGGCAAGTGTAAATTTAAGTGTGTGTGGACAAAATACATTTGTGAACACAGTACAACTGTGGACACAATATAAGTATGGACAAAATGATATACCTCCCCCCTTTTCTCCTGAATATATTAAAAGACAAATTATTTTCTCCTTCAAAATTTCGAACAGCAACCATAATACTTCATGCACATCTTCAGGTGTTGTACTGAAACTATGCAACATTTCATCCAAATCCAAGAAGTGGTTTAGGAGAACATGCACTGACAAGGATCACCCCCTCCCCCTTTTTCCAGAAAATATTCAAAGACGAATTATCTCCCCGTTAAAATTTCAGACAGCAACAATATTAATTCATGCACATCTTTAGGTGGTGTACTACAACTGTGTAACATTTCATCAAAATCCATAACATAACAGATCGATATACAATAGTATTGTTGGACAATTCAAAATGACCCTGATTGTGCTGATTAGCTTACAAAAGCAACTTTTTCCAATATATGTTGTAGTAGAGACCTGTAGGTAAAAAAAAAACAGGAACAGCTTATTCAAATTGCTAAATTGGTTACACAATAGGAACTAGTAGACGAGTAAGGTCATACACAATGGACTATAAAATTTCAGTAGATAATTAAGAGAAAAGAAAGGGATAGAATAGAACATACATTTCTGAGCATGGCTTCATCGTTTGTCTGATTAGGTCATATTTCAATATAATTCCATTTCCATTCTTTGGAGTTTTCCAAGCTATGTTTATTTCTGTTGGTGATAGTGATTGTAACAATGGAGAATCTACACCCTGTGGCAGGGCCTCTACTGTGGTTACTAATACTGGCTCACTCTTGGTACAATCAAACACTGTACACACTTCTATCTGTTTAATAGAAACAAAGACACTAAGAATATACAACTGCAATGCATAAGTCTATGAGTTTCAAATCCTTCTGCTATTTTGATCAATTAAAACTGGCATAAAATTCTTTGCTTAGATTCATAGTCCTTCACCATGTTACATTCTTCACTTGGTAGTATTTTTCTGCTGTGACCAAATTAGTTTCTTGACCTGATGCAGGATACATAAAATAACCAAAACTAAAATTAACTAAAATTATCTTGATACTATGATTAACTTTAGATCCAGTGACCTTGACCTTACGAAAAAAACCTTAACATAACATAAATCCTTTCCCAGTGGTAAGAAAATGACAAAGTTTGATTTCAATATATGCTGAAGGATATACTCATGTTATTTTCAAAATAGTAATTACCCAACCATGTTTTTGACGAAATGTTAAAAGGAAAAACTCCAAAACCCCTTTCTTCTGAACTAAAAAATAAAAACTTTGACGGAGTTTAGAGATGAATAACTTACATAACAATTTTGAAGATATGTAATTTTGTTAAAAGTCAGAAAGCCCAAAATTTACAAAATTTCAAAGTTTCAAATTGTAGAACTCATGATACATACAGACCAATGACCTCAAATTCGAACTTGAAATTGTTCGAGTTTTGTGTTTCACAACTTACATACCAAGTTTAAACACAGTATTCAATTTTGTTCACAAGTTATGGTTTTGAACCCCCAAAATTACAAGATTTTGAAGTTTCAAGGAGCAAAACTCTAGAACTACATTCACACCTGAACCCTCAAACAAAATTGGCACATACAAAGATGATGACTGTCTGCCATTTAATTTTGGAGTTGTTGGTTAGAAACCCAAGAATTTACAAAATGTCGAACGTTTCAAGGGGCATAACTCCAGAACCATTAATACCTCTGCACCTTACACAGAAATTGGCTCAAGTTTTGAGGTGCACAATTTATATACGCTGTGAGGAGTATGCTATTTCCTTTAAAAGTTATCAGATGGAATCCTTAAGGGGTTAAATGGACGATGGTGTAGACAACAAAAATCAATAATTTTATTCTCAAGTAATAATTAACTAAATTACTAAGTTTGATTTTAATCTGATCAGGTATACTCAAAGATATTTTGATGAATCTATTTTAGGCCACTGAGATAATGTTTGTTAGACACCCTATAATCAATTTTGTCTACTGTTAGATGTGACTCTAGTTTGTTTATTGTAGGATGTAGGATACTGAAATAATCATCTGAAAGGTGATGAGTGATGGATCAAAGTAAACCTGAATGCCCCTAACTGCATTGGGAAAGTATCAAATTTCAGTTAGAGACTGACCTCAAGTGCACTCTTTTGTTTCTACACACAACTTGAGGAATGCATGAAGCAAGGCAGATAGGGTAATTAACAGAGAAACAAATTTGCTAAGAAGAAAAAACAAACCTCAACAGTATACACAGTATATGGTAGTAAATCTGTAACAAGGTAAGACCCTGGTTCTTTCATCCCTGTAGGTATTCTGTTGTTTATAATATGAATAAAATATCCAGTTATCTGACCATTTGGTTTCAGTGGAGCCACCCATGCCACTCTGATTGAAGTGGGGCTAACAACTGCTACAACTGGATGTGCCACTCCTTCAGGTGCTGAAAGTGATTTAATGCTATCATGAAATACTATCATACATACAAATTTTTATATTGTAGGACTGTTAGAAACTACAGCTGTTGCCGTATGGCAGCTAATTAAACCCCACATTCATTGAACCCTGAATCGATATATATATGTTAAGTGCAAATTTAAGTTACATGGACATAACACAGGTGTGGACACATTGATATTATTACCTCCTCAAGAAAAAAAAATGGGTCAAGACTCAAATGGCCGGGTTGCGTTTTGGTGTTTTTAGCTATAAAGTGTTGTTTTATAGGTTCCCTAATGGCTCTGTGTATAGAATATGTTGAAATATTGATAAAAAATGACTAAGTTAAAAGGCCAGGAAAAATAGGAAAAATATTGGAAATAATTCTATAAAGTCAGGTGCACATTTTCAAAATATATAGAAACAATCTGTGAAGTTTCAAAGGTCAGAGATGAAAACTGTAGGAGGAGTTGATTTCACAAAATAGGCATCCTTTGTTGAAAATGTCGATAAAAAAATGACTAAGTTCCAAAGCCTGTAAAAATAGGAAAAAATTTTCAAAATAATTCCAAAAGGGGAGGTGCACATCTACAATATATATAGAAACATTTTGTCAGGTTTCAAAAGTGTAGGTTGAAAACTGTAGGAGGAGTTGATTTCACAATATAGGTTTCCCTTTGTTGAAAATGTGGATAAAAAATGACTTAAGTTCCAAAGTATGTAAAAATAGGAAAACATTTTCAAAATTATTCCAAAAAGGGAGGTGTACATCTACAATATATATAGAAACATTATGTGAAGTTTCAAAGATGTAGATTGAAAACTGTAGTAGGAGTTGATTTCACAAAATAGGTACCTTTGTTGAAAATGTCGATAAAAAATGATGAAGTTCCAAAGTCCGTAAAAATAGGAAAAAATTTTCAAAATAATTCCAAAAAGGAAGGTGCACATCTACAATATATATAGAAACATTTTGTGAAGTTTCAAAAATGTAGGATGAAAACTGTAGGAGGAGTTGATTTCACAAAATCAGTATTCTATTTTCAACTGCCCACCCATCTGCCCGCTCACCCGACCGTTTCAGTTATTTTCGGTTAGTGTGACCTTGACCTTTGACCTACTTTTCCAAAATCAATAAGGTTCCCCCTTCCTGAATTCAACAACATATCCAAGGTTCATTTCAATTGGATGTAAACTTTTTGAGTTATCATCTGGAAACCAAATTTTTCTGACATTTTCAATCTATTTTCGGTCACCGTGACCTTGACCTTTGACCTACTTTCTCCAAAATCAATAGGGTATCTCCGCTTCTAGTACCCAACAATATATCCAAGTTTCATTTCAATTGGATGTAAACTTTTTGAGTTATCATCCAGAAACCAAATTTTTCTGAAATTTTCAATCTATTTTCGGTCACTGTGACCTTGACCTTTAACCACCTTTCTCCAAAATCAATCAGGTTCCTCCCCTCCTGGTACCCAACAATATATCCAAGTTTCATTTCAATTGGATGAAAAATTTTTGAGTTATCATCCAGAAACCAATGTTTGACGCCCCCTGCCCGCCCGCACTCACCCACACACACACACACACGCCCGCCCACTACATCAAACTAATAAGATTACACCATGCACATCTTTAGGTAAAATAATACAACTATGGGTCAAAATCTAAGCAGCTTTTTAGGAGGACATGCCTTGACAAAGTACCTCTATATTTTTTCAAAAATATTCAAAGTTGAATTATCACCTTCAAGAATTTCAGCAGCAAAACATATTACTTCATGCACATCTTCAGATGGTATACTACTTCTGTGTAATACTAGATTATAAGTGGGAAATTTGGTAGCTAAAATTCATTTCAAGAGAAGGGATCCGACTTATAAGAGTAACCAATGACCTAGAAGGAAAGTCGAGAAGGTAAAATGTCTGGGAGACACATGCATTCATGACCAAATACAGTTTGCCCGTATCCAACAATCCTCTGGTATTGAAACATTATTTATTACTTTTAATAAAAGAAATACATTTTTTAGTTGTTTCTTACTAAATTCACGATGTTTTCAATTTAGCATCATGATTTAACTAATTACCATAACAGGACAATAACTAACACCTTTCTCCCATGAATGTCATATCGTATCTTACATGAACATATCCTATCCTGTTTATTCTTTTTCAACATTTAGTCCATATAATAGACATAATTTGAAGACCGGCTATAAAAAATTTTTAATATTGGAAACACATACATTGTACTTTTGATCTTATTTCTTTTATCAGATTTTTGGGTTTATGGTCGTACTATATTTAAACAAAGTTCCATTATTCCCCCTTAATACGGTGTCTTGACCAGAAACATGAAGAAAGCTGCTTTTAGTACATATAAAATTCTTAACATGCAGCATTTATCTCCAGTTGAAGAAATCCTTTTTTACAATGTATGCAATCTTACAAATTAAGGCAATTTCATGTTGAAATTTTGGTACACATTTTGACCAAGATCTCTGATCGACTTATAATCATGATCAACGATAAATACAAAGTTTTGTTCCCTGAAAAGACCTTCTGACTTATAATCAAACCGAAAATATACAGTAATCAAAATCCAAAAAGCCATTTAAGAGGATATGCCCTGAAAAAGGTTTCTCCCCCTTTTCCAGAAAATATTCAAAGCTGAATTATCTCCCCTTCAATATTTCATACCATATTAATTAATGCACATTTTAAGTACATTTAAACCTGTCTATAGTGACCTTTCAAGGGACAAAGGAAAAAAGGTCACTATGGACATTTGGTCTTTATATACAGGTCCAAGCAATCCTCAAGATTTGAAACATCATCTACCTTGATGAATTGTTTTCGAAATCACTAGTAAATGCAAGTGCTAGCTCCTTTAGTATTGGACCTGTAACATTAATTCCTCGCTTTGTAGCATCTTTTAACCATTCCACTCATAGATCGTGTATGTCCTCTTTCCTGATGATGCATCTCGTAGGTTTTCTGTGATCTAGGGGCATTGTTCTCAAAGTAATTCAACACCTCGGCCTTTCTGTTACGTAAATTCTGTATGTGGGTCTCCCAACCCCAAAAATGAATGAAAGTTACTTTTACTTCATTGATTCTCATTGGTCAATAAGGAAATCTCCTTCACCTACCATGAAATCTCGATGTTAAGGATATCTTCTGATTGAAATCTCGCTAAAAAAGGTATCTGAAGAGAGCGAAAAAATGTCAACATCCTGTTTTTGTCATCGAAAGTCACTATGTACAGGATTTCAGAGTCGTGAGGACTGTTTTTTTTTACAGTCATTAGTCCCGTTAGACAGGTTGTCATTATAAAGAGGTAATCAAAGAGGGAATTTTCTCGGGAGGGATGAAAAAGGTCACTATGAGCAGTTTGTCATTATAGACAGGGAATCGCTAGTACAGGTTTGACTGTAGTACAAATGCAAATATGCATATTTTTACCAAAATCCAGGCAGTCGTTTTGGAGGCCATGCGCTGACAAGACACATGGACGATCACATTGGGACGGATGGAGAGGGTGATTCCTAAATTTGCAAGGGTATAAATATGAGTTAGTTCAAACATAACATGAAACTTCAGCCATTATGAATAATATTTATTCATTAAAATATTGATTCTCTTCCACTTAACATAAAATTCTTTAGCAGTATTTATTCACTTTAATGTAGACTTTTTCATGGACATTTTTTGTCAAATACATGTTATTGCTTTAAAGATTATATATAGTTTTATAAATTGGGGGATATTAAAAGCTAACATATGTAGAAATTCAATTAAGTGCAATTTTTGATCTCCATTAATTTTCTGAGTTTATGAGACAGCAAAGCATATTTTTAAAATATTTTCTTTTATCACTGTTTTTTATACTTTAAAACAGAATTTATTACCTCCATCTAGGGTAGTCGCTGTCTGTGGTTCACTAATAATACCACCTCCACCAAGTATAGTAACAGTTACATATACTGTATACTGTGTCATAGGAGTTAAATTGTGTATCTGTGTGTGTTGTGTACCAGGACCAAGGTACTTTGTCAGATTTCCAACACTGCTGTATACTGATATAGTATAGTTCTCTACAGAACCCTGTAAATCTACCACACCTGTAAATAAAGACATACACTGTATACTGTGTCATAGGAGTTAGATTGTGTATCTGTGTGTGTTGTATACTTTGTCAGATTCCCAATACTGCTGTATACGGATACGGTAAATTTTTCTACAGAACCTTGTAAATCTATCACACCTGGAAATAATGAAACGAAAATCAGTAACATTCACTGCATATTTTACTGTGGGCCGTAATTTTTCCTACTTAAAGCAGAAGAAGATGGGTTATGACTGCTTCTAAAGTAATGTTGTCTCATTGATTTATAACCCATATCTCTACTTCTTAATATGCAAAGTCAACTCAGACCTTCAAGAACATTTTACAAAAAGACCAATGATTGGTTCTGTAATAGACGATTTGGTTGGTCAAAACTGATGACACATCTATCTGCCTCGTACAGAGTAGAACATCCACTTCGCCTCTATTTGGTGGCCATTTTGAAAGCAACAAATGTCAAATCTTCGATATCTCACCAAGTCTTTGTAATTTCACCAATAAAACAAATTATATCACAAATTTGACATTCAAATTTCAAACATCTATTAGTTCAATTTACTTAAGATTTGAAGCGTACAGTAAAAAATTAATTAAACTAGATTGGTGAAAATACAGTTCAAGGGAAATGTTGACATCATGTTGTTACAACAAGTTTCAACACATAAGACTATAACATTATTTCACAGAATTTTTCATTTTTTGCTTTTTCAGATAACATTGTTTGCTTGCATTAGAATCCAAATAACAATACATAATTTGAATACCCTAATGCGTCAATCTTGATTTGACAGTCAATAATATCCGTTTACTGGCTCCACTACGTGTCGTCAGTAAATTGCATTTTTGACCGTCAAATATACAATTACGCCCCCAAGTTTTCAAATAATGTTCTTTTACTGAATGAGTGTAAGGAAGTGTAGCATACATGTAATGATATTCAAGTCTCAAAATCTGTCAAATGGTTTAACTCTGTGAAACAACACGGAAATGTTGACATGATCTTTTTACGGAGTGAGACTGTGTAAAGTGACAGGGTAAAAATCTCCTATTATGTATACATCACCCATCAGGTAAAGAATGATACAGTAGACCTTGATGGCTCGAACTGCAATAGCTCAAACACCATTGATGTCTTTCTGAGGTCCCTTTATTCAAGTTTCAGTGTAAAGTACAAGAAGTTCTTTAAAAGGTTTTGTTTTTATTGTACCTATTTCATACAATTATTTATTTAAGTCAAATATTTATGACAATGATTTTTTTATTTATTACAATGTTTATTTAATGTACATGCATGAGAATGTTTTCTTTATTTATGACAGTGTTTTAATTGCAATACACATTGCACTTTTAAGTTATAGCAGTGATTGTCAATAACGGTGCTAAATTGTTCATTTTGTTTGCTATTTGAATTGTTCTCTTATGATGCTACATTATGACCGAAACTTATATGGGCATCTTCACTACAATTTAGGATTCCCACACAAATACACAGAAGATTATAGGTGGTAAGATTCCTTTTATTTATTTTCATTGATAGAATTTATTTGCACAAGTAAAGGTATATTTACTAGTCAATATTTTACGTACTGTAATTGAATATGCATGTATTTCATACCTGTAATCTTCCCACATTGCAAGGGAGACTCCCACTAACTCATCCAATCTCCCACTTGAGAAGGTTCTTCCTCATGGGAGACCAAAACTTCCCACAAAGAGATAAAGTCTCCCACAATCTCCAACATTGCAAAATAATACAATATTTTAAGAAAAAATTGTTATTTTAATACAAAAAAGTTTATTTTACTGCTTTATATATACCGAAAACAATTATTATTTACACAATATAACAAAAGAAGCCACCCAAAGCAGTTAATCTCGTTGTTTTAGTTAATTATCTTATAACAGTATTTGCTAATAACTGAATTTTCTTTTAAAATGATCTTTTATGCACAATGAGAATTAAAAAAGAGGCCTGTTTAAGGTCGTAACGCAAAATCTCCCACAAACAAAATCTGCTACGAGGGAGATCTCCCACATAGTCCTTCTTATAGATTAACACCTATGGTATTTATTGTTTTAATTTGTTGAATAGAAACGTTTATAAAGTTATTGCTATTCATAAATTCATGTGCGCAGTCATTTATGAATATTGCTTAGGCCATGTAAAATTAATTATCTGGTTCTCAGATACCGCCGCATGGGCAAAAACCTGGCCGCTGGGCTATATTTATTGTCCCCAAAAAATAAATACAAAACGGTAACAAAATCCGCGTTCAAATTTTCCCGCTTTTCACTTGAATTGATCAAAGAGAGACAACTCAAATTTCATTCGAAGCTCTCTTGATTTTTCGTTTTCCTTGAAGAAATCGCTACATCCGGTTTATATTCCGAATGCTTTTGTCAACAACAAAACGAAAGTTGATTTCGCTCACACTTTTGATGGGTTTTCGTGCGTTAAACCCATCGTTTATTGTGAATTTGGCGGATTAAACAACTGTAAAGGAAATCATGAAAAGGGAGTATGGAGAGTCTGGCTAAAATACCACAAAACAGAGATCTTTTAATGCACGAGAATGAAATCGAGTCTGAGAAGGGTCTCTCTAGATCTTTTTCTGAACTCGAAAATAAAGAATCTGTCATTGCAGTCACTGTAATGGGATCCCACTATCATTTTGCTCATTGAAAGAATTTATTGATAGATTTGCCTCTATCTAAATGGTCAGTGTATCTGACTGTAACCCTTCCACTTGTACTGCTGTCACCAACTTGTGACCAAGTAAATAATACAAATACACCTTATTTACCGGATCCCATTGGATCTAATCAAGGTTCATCAATTATTCCCTGTCTATGAGGGAGTCTAATTCAATTTTCTCCAGGACTTTCTTTAAGGTGACATATCCTGGTGAGGTATATTGGATCTGTCTTTTTTTTTACCTGTTTCATGTCTTTGATAATTGCAGTTTGCTTTGACTCCAAGATTCATGATGCATACTCCATTTATGGTATGATCAATATACATTTTTCTTTTCTGTGTGGTACTTATGTGATGCTGGGACTATACATATATTGTCCTTGTGTAATGTCTTTGCTATTTGTGTTTTTCATTGTCTTTGGAGTATTTTTTTTTTACTTATGGTTTTGTTCCCTCTTACTTTTATATACTTTATCATATTTTAATATTTATTCATAAAATCTGAAAAGTAAACGAGGGAATATGGATGAGCATACAAAATAAATACATAAATTAAATACCCTCCCTCCCTCACCTTTTTTTTTGAAAGTCATTATCTGAGAACCAGATAATTAATTTTACATGGCCTTATATTCTGACGAACTTGTAAATTTATAAATATGATCTATGTTGTATTTAATATATGCTCATGCTTATATGTTGTATTTAATATATGCTTATTGGCTTATGGTTGTATTTGATTTATGCTTATGATATATTGTATTTTATTTATGCTATTTATTTTATGCTTATGAAATCTACGTATCTCTTTGTAGAGAATCGAACTTCTGACTGATGATTTATGAACCAAAGATGAAAGGAATAAAAATACCACTTGTTCGCATACTCAACATGAGGTTGCACGCGTTGCCGTGCTAGGTATACCCCCCCCTTGTATTATTTTACACCTTAAAAAGGGAAAAAATGCTAGATCCCGCCAAACAGGAAGTTAATATCATAAGGCGACCAAAATGGCATTCGACGCATTTTCCCCTATATATAAAGTCAAATACCAAATTTGAAATAAATCAGCAGGGCGGTAGATGACAAAAGTGTGACGAAAATTTTCACTATGTTCAATAAAAGGAAAAATGGCTAAGTTCAGCCAAACAGGAAGTTGATATCATAAGGCGACCAAAATAACAGACGATGCGTTCCCCCTATATATAAAGTCAAATACAATGTACCAAATTTGAAATAAATTGGCCCAGCAGTGGCTGAGAAAAGTGTGACGAAAATTTTCACTATGTTCAATAAAGGGAAAAATGGCTAAGTCCCACCAAACAGGAAGTTGATATCATAAGGCGACCAAAATAACAGACGATGCGTTCCCCCTATATATAAAGTCAAATACAATGTACCAAATTTGAAATAAATTGGCCAAGCAGTGGCTGAGAAAAGTGTGACGAAAATTTTCACTATGTTAAATAACGGGAAAAAATGGCCAAGTCCCGCCAAACAGGAAGCTGATATCATAAGGCGACCAAAATGGCAGATGACACATTCCCCCTATACATAAATTCATATATCAAATTTGAAATAAATCGGCTCAGCAGTAGCTGAGAAAAATGCAATAAACTTCGGAGGGACACGGCAGACGGATGGAAGGACGGACGGACGGACGGACAGACAAGGGTATTCCAATATACCACCCACTCATGAATGGGGGTATAATTTTCTTATGGCCATGTGAATCCTACATTCAGCATAATCTGGCCGCCATGGCTCGAACACTCCTATAACTCAAACTGTTTTCACTGGTCCCTAGGGTGTTTGAGCCATTGAAGTTCGACTGTATGTCATTTTCCACAATTGTCACTTGTCTATAGTTTAAATGGTAAAGACTGTTCACATTTTGAAATGAAAATTTAAAAATTGAAAGGCTCTGTACAAGATTTCAATTACAGTGAAAGTCCATATAAGTTTTAGTCAGTTAAATTTTTCAATAAAAGCTGGTCACAAGTTCTTTTGTGGATGAGGTTCTTAATCAATTCTGACAAATCATTGAAACAAAGTATTATTGGAGGTGCTTGTGAACATATATAGATGAAAACACCTTAACGTACCTTGTGTATTCCATGGTCTATTGTACAATGCAGTTACCATGACAACCTGTAAAACATACCTGGTGTATTCCATGATACTTGTAAAGTGGTATGATCTATTGTAGTAACCATGACGTCAGGTGCTTTACGTGGAAAACCTCCATATGTAGTTACTTCCCTTGAATTATTACTAGTTAGCTGACCAACATCATTGTACACAGTAATTCTATATATAAATGTTGTAAACAAAGATAGGCCTGTGTCTTCATATAATGTCTGTGTACCAAGATATACACTCTGCCATATATTCAAATTGGTGGGCAACTCTGAAACAAAACATCCTCAAAAATGAGATAGGTTGTTGAGAATATAAGCAGATGTTAACAAGAAATAAGATATTTGAAGCATTCTAAGGATCTACATTAGTATATCCCAGATTTTGCATGATTCTGTATTGCTAAATTCAAACTCACAAAATACGCCGTTAACACAATATACATGTAGCTCAATTTTGTTCAATTTGGAGTTAAACTCTTATAAACCATTAACACGTTAGTGAATATTAGTTTATCATTTCCACATATCATAGTTTAAGGAAGTATAAGCCTCATATTTCAGAAGCATTGCATATCCTCAGGTTTTATCCATATGGAATACAGGACATTTTGTTTTTGATACGGACTTTATCTAATATCACAGCAAGTATCAAGTGAGCCCGTCTGGGTGAGTTTGTTGCCTTACGCAGTGATTAAGTCCATATCAAAAACAAAATGTCCTTTTTTACTTTAATCCGTAATTCACAAAATGATAAATAAAACTCTATAATGAACTGAAATAAGCTTAAATTTCAATATTAGCACATTAAATCAGTTGTTCATTTCACTATTGACACTAATTTATATGCAATTTTTCATTCAATGTTTTATGCATATAAACACTACAAGAAGTACAAAACATGATGTCAACATAGCAACCGGCACATGACACGTTCACAGAGACCTGATATGTTCGTGATAGTGTCCAGTTCAGTGATACTGAGAATATCAGTTGAAGTAGATCAAAGGAAATTCATATAAATTACTCATAAATTCAAATATTGTTCATTTTGTTTGGCACTTGTATCATATTTTCTTGGTCATAAATCACTTTAAAATGCATAAAATAGGTAGTGTATAAAATTTTATAAACTTCCAATTATATTTTCAAATACAAGTCATATAAACAGCTAATGGATATTGAAGGAAAACTCTAGAGAGAACTGTTTCCAGCAAAAATTTTGATGTCTTATATTTATTTATTTTGGCTTCCTTTTAAGATCATATTTGGTAACTTGTTCTCTATCAGTTTTTAAACATCTTTGACTTTATGGTCTTCCAAACGTTTAGATTTTATCTGCACTGAAGAGACATAAGTTGTCGAAATGCACATATGAAGAATCAAAATTCCCAGTAACTTCGGTATTTAGTTATTTATACATTGTATCTCTAAAATTCTGACATGGATTTTCAAAATGTTTTGCTCATGTTGTTCTATAAACAAAGTTCTACAAAACAAAAGGTCAGCTCATTGATTGTAATTACAAAATTTCTGACACTCGTACTCCCTTAAAAATATCAGGTTTTAAAGACCAAAATGTCATGAAATTGTGTTCTTCAAGTCCATTTCGTGATCACAGTGGCAGACATATTTGTGATGTAGGATGGACAAACAGAACTTTTGGTCTAGTCTATTTATCATTATTAAAGAGGAAATGGAAACAGATATAGTGTACTAAAGCATGCAAGTAGTTTTTACCAAGCATCATATCTATTTCATATCCTGAGTAATGAATTTTCATTTGACTTTTTAGACTTTTTCATATTTTACAGATTAGGCTTAACAAGTTTTGGTTTATGTCGTACTGGAAAGATTTCATTGTGTTCACTGTAAAAATGTTTGATACAACATGTAAATGTTTGGGAATTTCACTAATATTTACATTTATCTTTTATTCTAACGAGCATTCTTTCATGTTTCTCAAAATTACAAACCTTCAAGGGGCTGTTCCAACTTCATCCTAGAAAGTTCAAATCTCATATTGGGTCCATTTCTTCTTTCAGGAGCCTGCCAAGCCACAGATATAATAGTCTGAGATATCACTATAGCAAGTGGTGGGTCCTGTCCCTCTGGTACAGTGGCATCAGTTCGGACATTCACAACTGCACTCTCAGTACATCCTGCATCTAAATAATACAAAAGAAGAATAATACAAATGTTAGGGATAATACTCATTTAAGGTAGTACGAGCCTAAAAAAAATTTCAGGCAGAATTTTTTTATTTTAAGATATTTTGTAGGTCTTAGCCCATTGTTTCAAAAAATAAAATGAAAATGATGTCACCGATCATCTTTTCCTGTTATCAGGCTTTGAAAATCTGGCCAAATTCAGTATATTTCATCGGTATTTACAAAGAATATATAGGGAACTGTGAGAACATGCTTACTGTTTAGTTTTCCTATGAAATAAATATCAGATAGTTTTTATTTAATTTTTGATATTTTAGAGGCATACATTTCAGCTATATTTTGAGCTGAAAAAATCTACATGTCACCGTTTGATTAAGAGAGATATTTAACATAGTTTACGAAATAGACAATATTTACGGGAAAAGGGAGCTAATTCGAAGGGAAGTGTATGTCAGTCTATTATGACGTCACAATGTAAAGGCCAAATAAGGAATATTCCGGCTTGAAAATCAAGTCAATCCCGCATCCCGTATATTAGTGTCGATCTACCTTAATATTTATATACTGCTGTGAGACTGCATTGCTTCAAGGAGTTAATTGTCTATTTCTTTATATTTTACTTGAATGTTTTATGATCATTATATCTATACATCCCTTTTTGTCTGCTCAAAACATTTTAATGAAATTTTTTCTCTGTGACCCCATTTGTTCAAATCGCAAGGCTATATATATTTGCCAATGCTTTCAGGATTTCAGGATGAACAAAGTGTGCCTGCACATGAGTAAATATTCAGCCAATATGCACTCTGAAATATATTTTTGCTTTTATCATTAATTATATATTTCATGCAAACATGCCACTACAGTGACAAAGAACTGTGCATAAGATAACATCATCGAATGTTTGTGTCAGTACACTAGTGTTATGTATCTTTACACTAAGATTCGGAAGACGTACAACACTCACCTGTACAAGCTGTTACAGTGACTAAGTATTGTGTATAAGGTAACAAATCATCAAATGTTTGTGTCAGTATGCTGGTGTTCCGTATTTCTATACTAGGATTAGGAAGACGTATAACATAGTATTCCAGAATACCATTAAGTCTACCTGGTGGCTGCCATGTTACTTCTAATGAGGTTGGACCATTAATTACAACAGCAGGGGGTAACAGTCCACTTGGTTCTAAAAAATGATGATATATAGACTTGCACATATATCATTTACATGAAAAAAAAATTTAATAGAAATTATCTATAGGTGTATGTGAATGCAGCGGTCTTGCTCTGTAACTTTCAAAAGGCATTATGTGAAAACTGTGCTCTAAAAGCTACACTTACACTTTTCTAAACTCTCCTTTTTAAACCTGTAATTCCAATCTATGCTCCTAATCCCCAGGACTGGGTTGCACAAACGTCAATTAAGGTAACAGGTACGTAGATAGCAAAGTTTCCCGGTTTTGATGAAATTTTACATGCAAGTGCATCAAATGAAGCTGAATTCCAAGGTGAAATAAAATCGGTTTTGCTATTTTTATGTTTGAAATATGACTGTTTGAAAAAGCTATCAGTAATGTTGTTTTCATATACGGTAGCATCCACGTCAAACATACAGAAAAATAATATATGAAACGTCTTTAAACTGCGCGTTTATGAAAACTTATCCTACAATTTTTCTGCAAAAAGGATATGTTTTAAACAATGAAATTCCCATTTTAATGGTGTAAATTTTATATAGGGTCACCGAATTAATTTCGCCGGTATGAATAGTTGAACATAGAATAGACACGCCAAAAATGGAATTTTTCGATAAAATTCGCCGTCAAAATAGCGATGTCGTCGATAAAAAGTTATGATTTTAGCGTGATTTGAAAGATGAACATCTATTCAGGGATCTATACCATGAAAACAAACTCGGTGACCCTAGAAAAAAATTATATCAATAAAACAGAAATTTCTTTGGCAACATAATATCAATTTTTCAGAAAAATTGTAGGATATTGTTTGAAAGGACGCTAATTTAAAGTGAAAATTGAAATTATTTTATGTTCATTCTAAAGCAAATTCATAACGTTCACCGGTAGAGGCGCTTATTTAAGTACCTCTCACCTTAAGGTTAATTGACGTTTAAATTTTAAGTGTAAATTAATTTGGTTGAATTAGTAAAGGATTTAATTTACACTTAATTTTTAAACGTCAATTAACCTTAATTGACGTTTGTGCAACCCAGTCCAGGGGACTGAAAATTTCTCAATACATGTATATCAATTTAAGCTGTCAGACACATTGAAGAATATGCTGTACTGGGTTGCATAAACATTAATTAAAGTTAAAAGACATTTAAATTCTAATAGTAAATCAAAACCTTCATATATTTGGCAAAATTTAACTTTCATTGAAAATGTAAAAGTTAATTATCAACTGATGTTTGTACAACCCAGTCCTGATTTTCTAACATTATATGATGTAAACATCTTAGAGCTTTTCCATTAAAATAGATGTGGGGAGGGGAGAGTTAGAAGGGAAGTTTATTGATTGGACACTGGTCCTCAGTCATTCTTGGCATGTTCCCATTAGATTTATGTAGAATAATAACTAGAAGTGGGAGCAGTCGCAAACAAAAGCTAATCCCCTCACCTGCTGTCAAGAAATAATGGTCCTGATTACCCTGATATAATCTAAAGATGTATGTCAATGTCACAGGTACATCCATTGATCACTGATGTGTAATATTTAGTGTCTCAGATAGGGACATTAATGGAAACTCTAACCCATATCAGTCAAGTGTAAAATGTAGGTCAAAGTAACTCAGTTATCATCTGAAGCTGCAAGACTCTCCAAGATGCATCCATTAACCACAGATGATTGATGTGACACATGCAGTATCTAAGATATGAACCTTGACACTTTAACTTTAACCTGAGAAGGGAAGAACAGACTGACACTCGGATGAACAGACAGATGGACAGGCGAGATGCTATATTCCCTCCTGAACTCTGTTGGGCAAGGGGATAAAAATACAGTTGTTGTGAGGCTTCTTAGGAAGTGCCTTCCTACTCTCCCACATGCATTTTAATGGAGTCGCCCTTAAAATTTCCAGTCAATAGAAATTTATCCATAACTATAATTTACTGGATTAATTTTGAATATACATGTATAGCGTGAAGAATAAAATTGACTCATTGTGTTCTAAATTTTAGAAAAATTTGTTTAAATCTAAGCAGTATGTCCTAAGTACACAGCATTGTCTTTAGATTTAGATCCTATTGATTATTTGTTCCTGATCAGCTTTTACATATCTTTGATTTTTGGTCATCTATATGTTTTAATTTGAACTGCACTGAAAAGACATAAATCATCCAAATGACCATCCGCAGAAACAAAATTCAGTATTTTGCTATTTAAATTAGGACAACTTTACTAAATAAAAACCTTTTACATTCTTATTTTCTTTTTCAAATCAACACAATCAAAGAAGTTTCGAAAAAATCAAAATAAACCATCAAAACTTGAAGACTTACTAGCTGACATTGTTGTGACAGACATCCATTGGCTCGCTGTTGCTCCAGCTGAATTTCTCACCATAACACGATACTGGTATGTTGTAAAGGGAGTTAACTCAATGGATTCATCCATATATGATAAGTCAGCTGAAGGTAGCACTTGAGTTATGACAACAGGATTGGAGGGTGTTTCTGGTGACTGTCTCTCCAATATGTATTCATCTATCAAACCATTAGGCTTGGCTGGTTTGGACCATGTGATCAGTACTGATGTAGGGGTTGGAGAGGTCAGAACAGGTGGAGAGAACTCTTCTGGTACTGAAATCAAAATGCAAGTCATACATTGATCATCATCATAAATCATAGTTGATTTAAAACAAAACTAAAGGATGACATTCCCCACTCAAGGTTGAATCAAATTGGGATTTTTTTAGTAATATTTGTGTCTGTAAGACACATATGATGCCCCCGCTAAACACATGTTACTCTACATTGCACAGATAAACTATGAACCCTCTATTACTAAATCACCAAATAATTAAGTTTAACTAATGTATATTTTTGAAAAAAAAGAACCAAAATCAAAATACATATCATATGCACATCTTCAATATAGGTACAAATGAACTGTAAAATAAAAGCTTCCTAGCATCAAAACTGTAGGAGGAGTTGTTTGGACAATCTGTGTACCTTCTTTTAATAATTCGCCCAATAAATGACTAAGTTCAACAATGTGTATTATCAAAATCAAAATCCTTCCCACATGCACATCTTCAATATAAGCAGTCCGAAAAGTCATTGTGTGAAATTATCTCCCTTCTAAACATGCTAATGAGGTGGGTGTCTACTTCATTAGCCATATTTTAGAAACTGGCCGTCTTTTGATTGTGCATAGTAACGGCTGGATATTTAACTTGTTCGGGTATATAAATCACAAAGGAACGGTGCATTTAGGAAAACAAAAACATTTACAAAATAAAAGTTAACAATTTGTCTGCTATTGCACGTTAAATTGTTTATAGTTGATGTCCAATGTCTTCAATGCGACCACACTTAAATTAACCTGGCGACAATGAAATATTATTAAAAGGCAAAAAATTACCGGTGTTGGACACAATTTCTGTATTAAAAGATAGCCAAAGGATTAATCTTGATGCCTAGGGGAAATATGAAATAATTGATTTCAAAAATGTATATTTCAAAGATCCAAAATGATATCCCGTAACCAAGGTATAAGTGAGGGTGGTTTTTTCCATCGTGTTCATTATTTGGCGGTAAATGTTATTTATAAACACTGCCAAGGCACTCACAGGGATCAATGTACCCCATTATGATAAAATTATAGGAAATTGATGGGAAGGTTTTGAGATTTCTGTATCTAAATATTTATTTGGCACGGTAGTCGAATGTTTACTGTTCCATTTAATCCATTAAAACAAACTATAGACAAAAATTCAAATTACGATTACCTGAATGGGCCTCTGACTTTGAATTGTAATCATGACGTATATATAGAGCCAGTATTATAGCAGAATCCACAAACTTTGGGGTTTTATTCTGGGAAATTGTGTGGGAGGGCGGAAATGAAATTTTGCACAAGTATTGATCAATTCTTTATGAATCAGTATGCCAATTTTGGAGAAAATCTGGAGATGTATATTTGATTCATCCAGAATGATAGACACCAACTTCAGTCCACTTATACCGCAATTTACACACTTATAGCAAACTTTACAATCAAACAGCGAACATTTACATTATTTCTGAACCTTTAATATACGATTTAAAAAAAATCATTAAATGTTCTGCTTAGAAACAACTTTTTGAAATCTGAAACTACAGAAAGCAATCTAAGTAGACCTTTTTTATTTCGTTTAATGAAGAGTTCCATTTCTTTTGTTTAAAACAAATCACTGATCAGCCTGTAAGTACAAATGATCTGCAAAATAAAAACTTCCTAACATCAAAACTGTAGGAGGAGTTGCGTGGACAAACTATGTACCCTCTATCACAAAATCACCAAAAAATGACTAAGTTCAACAATGTATATTTTTGACAAAAATTAACCAAAATCAAAATCCTTACCACATGCACATCTTCAATTTAGGTACAAATGATCTGCAAAATAACAGCTTCCTAGCATTAAAACTGTAGGAGGAGTTGCGCGGACAAACTATGTACCCCCCTCGGACAGACAGACGGACGGACAGGGGTAAAACAATATGCCCCCCAACTTATCGTCGCGGGGGCATAAAAAACATGACCAAAGCTCAATTTAAAATACCCCTGCTTCTCAATTGATCATAGGAAATGCAGAATTTGCTGATACAAGATTAATTTTTCAAATAAAAAGTAAAAAAGCAAAAGTAGAGACAAACTAATAAATCTATTTCTGTAAGTAAACATCAACTTTGACCTACTGATCTCAAAATCAATAGGTGTCTCCTAAACCTCTGAAGCTTTTATCTAAGGAAGTTTAGTTTAAATCTATGACAGCAATGTAGCAGACCATTAAAGTTGTAGTCAGTGGGCAATGTTTGGTTTAAATCTGACAAAAGATAATCAAGTCATTATCGGAATACTAAATTGTTCTTAAATTTTCAGTCTGTTATTTCAGAGAAATTATATCTTTCTCTTTAAATTTCCAGCATATTTCTAGGTTAAGTTTTCACCTCAAGTCATCTTACGCAGATTACGGAAATCATCAGTAAAAAAAATTTTCTGGAAATTAAAATTCATTTTCAGCAAATAAGGTCTGCAAATCTGCAGCCCTTTTTGCAAAAACTCTTAGGATAAAAATTAGTCGCAAGTCTTTAACATTTAATATAGACTTACGATTAATTTTTATCGTAAGAATTTTTGTGAAAGGGGATGCAGGTTTAGTTTTGAAACTTCCCAGTCCAGAAGTTGCATTTTTATCAAAAACATATGAGGTTTCAATCACAAATTGGGATGTCAAAGTGCTGCAACGTCATGTTTTGAAGGGACAAGTTTTCAAATTACAATCTTACTGTAATTTCCTTGGGGGTCACATGACAAGACTTTCAGACCCTATTGTAGAATATTTTCATGTACATTACATATTAATGTAAATACATAGGTACAGATATACATACAATCTGAGAGAGTCCTAATAATACTGGAATCACTACTTTTTGTGCAGCCTCCATCAGTACAAGCTTCTACAGCAAAGTTATACAATGTAAATGGTCGTAAATCATCTACAGTTAGTGGTAAGACATCTATATCTACCTGTGAAATGACAACAAAATCTATTTCTCATTGAAAATAATAAAGTATAAAGAACATTAATTATTCACATGTTTTACCAAAGTATTAAAGAGTTTTCTAAAGACTTCTTACTTATTACTTATCTCAAAGTTAAGCATAGCATTTATGGAATATGATAATAAAAATATTTCTTGCATGCAAATTATTTGATGCATATAAACTGTTGACACAAGCCCTATGAATCGCACAATGGCCCAAAATGACCATCAGATGTAGCAATCCACTAGGGAATACACAAATGACCATCAGATGTAGCAATCCACTAGGGAATACACAAATGACCATCAGATGTAGCAATCCACTAGGGAATACACAAATGAAAGACAAAACACAAATGTTTATAACGATAGAAACTTGGGATAGCTGGACTTAGTACCGGCACCACCATCAGCTAGCAGTAGGGTTCAACCAGTTTATGCGTATCAAAACCCCCTTTCTCTATCATGTTACCCTGTAGTATAATAAACATACATTTAAAACACAATACAGGTAGACTACAAACTCCAAGACCACTTCTTGAATAAGAAATGATGAGACGAAATATGATTTAGAAAGATGGGTCAGTGAGAGCTTTCCGCTAATCTGTCAGCTATGTCAGGAAGCCTAGTCTACAGCAAAAAGCCTGTCCCACTTTGGAAGAAAAATCAAACTCGAAACTTCCAAAAGGGTTGGGTACAGAGCCATCATGTATTTTTTGTTTGAATATTGCAGAAAAAACATCCATACTAAAGATATAGATTTAGCACAATATAAATGTATTACTGACAAAAACCTGCAGTTTGAAGTTTCAATGTAATGCACTACAGTACTCACAGAAGCAACAAGAATATCATTGGCAAAGACATTGTATTTTGATATAAATCCATTACTGATTAATGGTTTCTGCCATGTTATATTGACAAATCTGGCTCCTATAGCTGTAACCATTGGTGGATCTAGTCCAACAGGTTCTGTAAAATATAAAATTCAAAATCTATCTCAAACTAATATGAGATCAATCTGTAGTTTTCTTTAATAGGAAAAGACATTATTTTAATAAATTGTATACAATCAAGACACAAATTGTAAGCATCTATCTCATAAAACAGTCATAAACTGTATAATTTGATTCAAATATGTTATCAAATTTTTGATATCATTTTCATAAATTACATAACTGTTTAAACATATCTATTTATTCTGGATTGGGTAACAAGTTATTGCAACTTATATTGATCCCTCTCCAGCTTGTGGATGTGAGATGAGCCTTCATAACAGCCAAATTTGGCCTTATCCAATCAAATTCTATGAAGGGGTCTTTAACTTGTTAGCATGCATAATTTTGCATTCTCCATTACAAGGGGAAATAATTTTCAATGACTATAAAGGTCCATGAACTCAATTTTTTTTCCCATTTCAAAAGAGTCCATTGAAGCATACTTCTTTCTTAATCTACAAGAATTAATTGTAAATAGGTTAAAATTCAATATGTCTTTTACATTAATTGTTGCAATGTCTACCTAGTACAGCATCCTAAATCAAGTGTGTACTGAAAGAGAAAACAGTACATGTATAACATTTATTCCACATGTTATTAGTTAATTAAGTTCAATAAGGAATAGTTTAAAATAAAATCAAGTAATCTCAAATTTATGGCTAAACTTGCATTCTCCTTGTTCCTCAAAGCTATTTATATGTTACATTTACTATCATGTAAAGTTACAAACATGGCCCATGGAGAGTATGTTGAACCTTGACTGTTTCTGGATTTTATTCTAAAGCTACACTATATAAACATGACTTACTATCTTGTAAAATTACAAGCATGGCCCACAGAGAGTATGTAGAACCTTGACTGTTTCTGGCTTATATTTTTAAGCTACACTATATAAACATGACTTACTATCTTGTAAAGTTACAAGCATGGCCCATGGGGAGTATGTAGAACCTTGACTGTTTCTGGCTTTTATTCTAAAGCTACACTATATAAACATGACTTACTATCTTTCTAAAGTTACAAGCATGGCCCACAGAGAGTATGTAGAACCTTGACTGTTTCTGGCTTATATTCTTAAGCTACACTATATAAACATGACTTACTATCTTGTAAAGTTACAAGCATGGCCCATGG
>MJUU01010039.1:2310-28497 GCA_002080025.1 Modiolus philippinarum | reverse complement strand
AAAGGAGTCCTATCGTTAGACAGGCCAATATTTCTGTGTTTGCAATTCTACGATGTAATCAAGAACGTAATAACAAAATACCAAAGTTACTGTGAATTAAGTTTCTACATATGAGTAGTATTGGAGCACAGGCAAAGTAGGATCTGTTGCGGTAACACGTAGTGTTCCGACATACCACGAAGTGTTGCCGTTATACCGTTTACCCTAGATTGATATATCATATGTCACAATTGACAAAAATAACACTGAAAATTAAAAATGTGCATACAGATCATCATATTTTCCAGAATTGAAGCCGACCACAGGCAGTTCTTTTAAATACTTCTCTAACTTCTGTTGTATCTTGTATAGGTAATGATTCTTTTCTTGACGTTCTCTTTCATCATCCTAACCATCTAAATCAATGTCAATTTTTTCATGAATTTGTTGAAACACATCTTCATATCTGGATAACAGTGACCGGTAGGCTTCTTCGCTGATTTCGTTTAAATATTGGAGACATGATTCAACGCTGTTTCTTGATTCACCCTCTGAGACAAAACACACTAGATACATGTAGCTAGGAACGTAAGAGTAGACAGATACACTAAGAAGAACGTGTTGATTAGTCCATGTAATTTTTTCTGATGGTCTTATATCTGTTGGCTGGAGCATGACTTCTATGTCAAAGGTAGCTCTATATGGATAATACCGGTCTGCCGTGGTGACGTAGATGGACTCATCTTCCAGTAATTCAAAGATCGTAGACTGTATATGATACACACCTCCAGGTAACTTGTAAATGAAATCTCCGGTACAAGTTCTCCCGTGTTGGCGTAAATGTCCAGCATGACTCCATAATTGATCACATTTCGAACATAGGTAGCTGTGGCTGTATTTCTTCACATGCGTAATATAACTAAAGTGCATGGTGTCTTCATCATGTTCATAGTTGTATGGTGAACATCGTACCAATCTGGCTGTGATAGTTCCATCTTCTGTCTGTTGTAGATCATATACGTGTATGTTGAGCTGAAATAACTGTTCCAGTATTACTAAATCATCCAAAGATACACCCTCAAACTGTTTGACATCCATTCCTCGCTGTTGTAAAAAATGACGTAAATGCGTCTTTGACATCCATTCATGGCTGTAGTAAATACTGACGAAAATACGTCTTGGCTGGTGTCTCTACATCTGTCAATGGAACTTTTCGGTGCACAGCCAAACAACGGAACAAGCTGAGGTTATCTTCGTACGGTCCAGTGGATCCACCAACTAAAGCTGCTAATTATCTGTTTTTGTAGATAAAATCTGGTAGATGGACTCCAATCGGGTGTTAGATAAGTTTGTTGGTGTAGGAAGTGACGTTCGTTCATAGGTATACTCCCAGCTTGGTGCTATCTCTCTGCTGACGGACGGATTCTAGGACATCTTAGCTTGACGTTTAAGCTCCTTCATTGGTCCGGATGAGATGAGGAACCTCAAAAAATCTGGCGTTGTTCTGACTGGAATTATAGTAACGTTACTCTTCTGTCTCTTTGTGACGTAATATAAACCCAAATGACACATTTAGTTTGAAGGCTGTGGTCTGCCTCTGGAATATGTACTGCGCCATTTCTGGAAACGTGAACTGGTCACGGTAATCTTGTTCAAGGTGAAGTTGTAAGGATCCTGAACAACGTTTCCTGTATTCTCTTCTGTCCAGATGGATCTCCAGTTCCCAAAGTAGAACACTCTGGTCTCTTTATCCTCTGGCAACTGTATATCAGTTGGTGGCGGTGGTTCAGACTGAGGTGGTTGGATGACTCTGTTTTTGGCTTCTTTGGATGTTGTAAACCAGATGGTCCAGGTTAAGGTCTCTTCATCGCTGGTCTTTTCTTGGAATCTGGTCTCTCATGTAGGGCACGATGACGTGCCAGGGCGTTCGATCAGTTGAACATCTGGCCGCAGATGTTGCATGACAGCTGGTATTTATGACTGGCTCCATGCCTGTGAAATAAAAGGGACAACAGGAACAGCTACAATGACTGAAAATTATAATTACATGCCACAATCTACCAGGGAACTACACAGGAAAAACACAAAATAGACCCAAGACAAACGTGAACAACGATGTCTCTGGCATCAGCTCTGGAAAACGTCTTCCTACACTCACCACAGCTGCAAGTATTCTTATCTGGTTGGTGGGTCTTCTGGTGACGTATCAAGCTTCACTTCTCTGTGTACTGCTTACCATAGATCTTGCAGAACCAAAGTCAACCTATTCATGTGCCCATATCTTGCTTTTAATTCTTGGGTCAATGCCAAAAGACAAAGATTTTGATATACGTGTACTAGTACTTTGTAAACTACTTTAAGTATATATACCTGTGGTCAAAAAGTCAGTATTTAATGCATTTGCATTTGTCCGATGTGTGACTTTGAACTCGAATTAACATAATTATGCTGAATGGTAGTGTTCATTTCATTAACTGTTGGCAATACGCGAACAATTGTTAATTGATTTTTCACTTACCCGAACATTGGCGACTCTTGATATTGAACAACAGCTGACTACAAGACTGATTATTACTCTGATGTTCTGTTTGTAAAAAAAACATTACTCTCAGTGTTTGTGGGAGGATCTTCCATACTAATTTGTGTTGTATTATTTCGTCTTGATGATCCATTGAGGTCAGGAATCTCTTTGTAATTTCTGCCAAACTGTTTCAGTTATTTGTGGAATTTCTGCCTTGATGGATTTTAGATTTTTTTTGTAAATTTGATTTAAGAATATCGTATTTCTCCCTTGACTTTCATTTGAAATATGTCTTTCAGTAGTTAGCCCACTTTTATCACTTCTGACAGATCTATTGATCATGGACTGAATCCTTATGGACTTCCTAGGAGAACCTGAGGGATTGGAAATTTTCCTACAAAACCAGGACTTATAATTAAATATCAGTGACATTAATTTCATCACCTGTTACGTCAGTGTAAGAGTACACACTATATATTGCTCAATTGTACTAAACATGTTAAGTTTGCATAAATTTTGAACAAAATGAGAAGTGATAAGCATAAACTGTGCTTTAAAAAGAAATGTGAAAAGCATGTAAACTATGCTCAAAGTAAGATTTGAATAAAACATATATATATATATTATGCTCAAAAGATATGTATATTAGAATACAATATGCCTAAACTGAGATGTGAAATGTATCAATTATGCTCATTATCAATAGAAAGTAGTTATGTCGTGGCTGGACATTGCATATACTATGCTGTTATAACTTATATCAAATTAATTTTCATATTAAATCGGTTACCCTTAGCTAAAATGATGCTATGAGAACTGGTTGGTACAAATTAATATACTTATCATAATAATATTACATGTGCATGAATAGAATTCTCAAGTCTCATCTTTGCATATCACTTGCAAATCTAAAAAAAACACTGAAAACTAAATTTAAAACGTACCTCAATATATATGACAAAATGGATTAGAACCAAACTACAATTAAAATTTTTAAAACAACATGTATAGGTATGATGAACGAAATTTACGAAGGACAGTTCTTCCTTTGATGGCGTAATGCAGTTATAACAGCTCCGCGAATATTTCTGTAATTAATGTAATTTCCACATTTATTGAAATGAATTCCGTATCTCAATATTTTGTTTAGATTTTGCGTAACACATCGAAGTCTCCAATAATGCAAATGGGTAAATTGAGACAATACCTCCTTCAGCATGACATTTGCTAAGTACACCAGATTATTGTAGCGTCTTCATAGCGTGTAGTCAAGCGGTTTATATAGCGAAATACGATGATTTGTCTTAATGTTATATCTTTGTTGCCACATAGTAATAATGGCACTAAGCGAAAAAATAATTTGTTGGACAGTATTCATGTCTGCTTTATGTACATGAATGTCATTGAACCCAATTTGAACAAATAAATGTATGTGCACATTTTGCTGGATTGCCATCTCCTATTTTTGACAATGATTATTACTGAACAGTCTTCTGCCGCTAATTCCATCAAACTTGACTCACGTTTGGTCTAAAATGTGTAAATTTAAAAGGAAATTTCTGTGAATTTTGTTCAAATCTTCTAATATGTGATGTTACTATTATTAAAACTTAAGTCCTATTTTCAAGTTGTTACCAAGTTCCGGAAAAATGTTAATTAGATGTTAATATGTTGGTACTCACAAATCAAGCTGATTCAAAAAAATGGAAATGTCTGCACGTACAGCCTTTCCGTCGATATGAATGTTCGATGCAGTGTATACCTGATCTGGATACCCGAGGCACAACGAAAACTTTGCTCACGGATTAAGTGACTTGATTCAGTGGTATCAATACTTAAATACACATGATTTATAGTCTTTCAGTACAAAATGTAACTGAATTATTTACCAAACGCCTTTGACTTAGCATTTCCTCTATTTCAAATGTCCAAAATGAATATCAATTTAGAAAACTTTCCTTCCTATTAGTGCAAGAAATTCTACGTCTTTTCCTCTCATATCGCTACACTCAACTCGAGAAAAGACGAAATTTCTTACACTTGTAAAAGATAATGCAGTGAAGCGCATTTCCTTTCTTAAATCGACCGGGACATTAAACACGTTCAAGTCGTAATTGAATTTAAATAAAATGTTTTCATTGATCATATCTTAAAATAATGCTCTCAGAATGTTGCGTAGGATGACAACATGTTTGTGTGGATAAATACGATATTATATCAGCAAAATTTATAACAGTATTCAATTCTATTATCTATAAGTGCAAATTCATTACTTCGATGGGGATATCATGTGCCCCAAACTTTTGAATCTGCCTCCAGCTAGTTAATATTTATTGTTTTAGCTCACAACTCTGATTCATAACGCAAATCATTGTTGTAACAGTTATGAGAAACTTAACTATAATAAAAATTGTAATTCATTGTAGAAATGAGATGTAAAATCAGTGAAAATCTCATATTATGACACTGAGAATAAGCTTTGGACCTCTTAAACAATCAGCATTTTGTACATTAGGTTTATTCTGCATGTATACTACAAATGTAATTTAAATTCAAGTTCAAAAAATACATGTATATGATGTTGATCAAAATTGAAATTTTATATGTTGTAATATAAGAAAAAGTGTATTTGAACATTTTCAATTATTTATTTTTGGATAAAGTCATTACCTTTCATGCATATAACTTGAACTTAAGCTATACTAACACACTGTCTTTAAATCCTTTAACCTTGCTAAAAATCTGACAAGGGCTTGAAATATGGAAACTGATTGTGAACCCTATATGTCAAACATTCATGTACATTACATTTGTATTAAAAAATGCCAGTTAGCAATGTACTATCATTGCATATCACAATGTTTAAGCATAATAATAGTAACACAATTCATGGAAAGACATTTCAGATTATATATGATGCATTAAATCCTTGACCTCAGTCTGTAATATATGTATCATGTTTATTTTGACATTCAAATATTCGCCATATTTACAGAATGCCTTCACTTGGCCTGGAGGAAGTTTGGAATTGTAATTACAATTTAAGCATATAATAAGGTGGATACATTTTTGTATCTGGTTAATTTACAGTTATACCCTTGTTAACATGGTAAATGTACAATAAGCAGAAATCTGGTACCAAATAACTAAATACCGAAGTCACTGTGAATTTACTTTCTGCATATGCGCATTTCGACAACTTATGTCTCATCAGTGCAGATAAAACCAAGTCAGCAATGCAAATAGTTAACAGACCAACCTCATTGACTGATAAATACACTGTACCTAAACCCTCATAAATCAACTCTTCATCTTTAAGTTAGTTAAGTGATAGAAAAGTCTTATCTATACTTAAAACTGGCACTAAACTTAACATTTTCACTGCTTAATTTAAAATGAATTAATGAATTCTTAATTGCTAAGGTCAGAATTTATGACCATGCATATTTGTACCAAGTTTGGGCCTCAGATTTTAAAATTAATATTATTTAAATCCATTTTTGTTATAAAAATTAGAAAAATTGAATTCTTACATGTATCAACATTTGAAGCCTAAATATACCTAAACTTTTGATCAGGAATGAAAAATTTTGATAAAATTGAAATTTTTGTCCTTCCATATAATTTGCAAATAAAGTTCCTCCTCCTTGATTTGTCGCGACAAAAATTCTAGTACATTTAACACAGCAAATCATTTCCAAAAATAAGAAAAAATACTTTCATGAATTTAATGGGCACATTTCAACCAGTGTAATGCTCATTGATATTGATTCCACTATAACAAGCATATCCAGCACTTGTGAATGTTTGAATTTGATGCTTTTATTAATTTAATGACACCAGTCCAAGAAATGAAGTAATTTCTCTACCTACATTGATTGCATACTAGTATACAATGTATGTAGTGCCTATCAACACTTGGATAGAGCGGGGAAACACAATATTTTATCTTTGGCTATGTTATGAGTGCAATGTTATTTGATTTCCCGCTTCTTGGGAACATGTTCTACATGTAACTATCAGAGAGCTATGATCATGATGATACAAGTATTCATGTAACAAACTGCTGATCAGATTGTTTGAAGATCAATAAAATATTACAAAAGGTAGTTGCATTACATTTAATCGAAATCTTTCAAAACATGGAAACAAAGACGATAATTTCAACATTCTGAAGAGTTTCAAATAATATGCCGCCGTGCGCTGTCCCGGCTTATGAATAGGTCCGCAGCATCCTCTGAGCTTGGAGTATGAGTCTTCCTAACAGAGGCGACACGTTTGCCGTGCGTTGAGACCCGTGTCGATGGTTGACGTGGTCCTGGTGGGCGGAACCTGTATTCAGACTCCAACAACTGCGGCCATTAATATCCGTTGGGCTGAGAATACAGGGTGTACACCCTGCTTTGGCTTCGATATCATCTAAACGGGAGGTTGGATGGTCCCGGTCCGATCAATCGGCTGGTCATGCCAAGCCCTTGAAGATATCCCAAAAATGAGATTTACAAACTAGTGTCTTTTGAATGTCTTATTCTCATTTATCTATTTAATCAATGGAGGTTATCTTTGAGAAGGCGGTGGCTTACGGGTCAATCAAGTGGTACGCTTTCCTTCAGTGCCTGACGCTTACGCTCTGCTTGAGTATACCATCCTTGGATCACTTGGTGCTTTCCGGTGGACAGCCCTGAAATAAAAGCATCGCCTTTGTTGGCACTCCGTGGTGGGTGGGTGACAAGGATGGTGAAACATATTACATTCTCACATGGCACAACAAACTTCAAATCAACCAGCTCCAAATAAAAAAAGAAGTCTGATGATTCCGTTCCCGAAGAGGAAGACAACAATTGAACTAAATTCGTAGTGTTGACTGGGTCACCCGAAAAACCTATTTCTAAAATTAATCCCTTTTTAATAGAAAAGACATTACAAAGCATTGCTGGAACAGTTAAAAATGTCTCTAGAATGCGTTCAGGTGACTTGCTGATTGAAACTGTAAATAAACATCAAAGTGACAACCTATTAAAAATTTCAAAAATTCAAGACTTTAAAGTTTCGGCTTCCCCGCACAAAACATTAAATAGTAGTAAAGGTATCTTGCGCGATAGAAGTCAATATCAGCTCACTGATGAGGAAATTTGTGACTGGTTATCATCACAAGGAGTCACAAAAGTTCAAAGATTCGTTTCTAAAAAAACAGGAACACCAGTAAAACTCAACACATTTTTGATAACATTTAATTCATCTGTCCCACCAACATCTTTGGAAATAGGACCCTTTGGTATAAAGGTGGACAAGTTCCTTCCAAACCCAGTGAGATGCTACACTTGCCAAAAGTTTGGTCATGGTACCAAACAATGTAGGGGCAAGTTGAAGTGTTTCAGGTGTGGGGAAGAGGGACACCAGGGCACTGACTGCACAAATGCACTGAAATGTGCAAACTGCAGCGGTGACCATATGTCCTCCTCCAGAAACTGTCCTTTATATATCAAAGAAAAGGAAATTGTTAAAATAAAAACAGAACAAAACATCTCTTACAGTGACGCTCGTCGACAAATTTCTACATCTAACACTGTAATGACTGCAACGTCTTCATATGCAGATAAAGTCAGACAACGGCCTTCTATCTCGCATGTGGAGACCCAGACAATTTTAACCTGGCCATGTGATAGCCAAAACCCTACAAAATTGCCTACCAAAACAGTTTCAAAAGATCAAATACTTACTGCAACAAAATATAAACAAACAACCAGGAATCAAACAACATCTACACAGTCAACACAATCTTCACCATCGACAAATAAACAATCATCATCTAATAATAATTCTAAGCCAACCAAGCCAAAACCTGTTTCTGATACATTTCGTTCTAACGCTCATCGTCTGCAGACAAAACAAAGTCTTTAACTGAGAACTGTCAAAGACAGAGCAGATGTGACAAGTCTTATTCATCTATTAGCAAATGAAAGCCTGTCTTCAGACGAGGACGCAGGTAAATCTAAAACTTCCCGTTCACGCCCCAAACCGTATTGGAACACTGATATTTGGGGTTTTTTCGAAGATCAGATGGATACGGAAAATAACATCGAAAATGAACGACCACACAGTAGGTCTTCGTCTGTAAGTGGTCCATCGTCTCGTCATCCATCAGTTTCCCGGAAGGGAAATATTTCACCAATACGACTAAAATGAATAATGTAATTCAATGGAATTGCCGAGGTTTTAAGATAAATTTTATCGAATTTACTTTATTAATTCAAGCCTTTAATCCTGCGGCATTTTGTCTTTAGGAAACGCACCTGAAGAAAAGTGATACGTTAAATGTAAAGAACTACTCCCTCTATAGCACTTATGCTGGCGGCTCAACCATTCTTGTCAACAACAATATTGTCCACAGTACTGTTGATCTAATTACCGATCTTCAGGCTGTTGCAGTGAGAATTTCTTTATATAAAACGATCACATTATGCTCTGTATATTTACCATCTTATTTCAACCCCAGTCTGAGTCAACTTAAAAACTTGACAGACCAACTGCCCTCCCCATATATAATAATGGGTGTTTTCAGTGCGCATAATCCATTGTGGGGCAGTTCTGCTTTGAATGACAGAGGTAAAAAGATTGAAGACATGATGTTGCAGGAAAGTTTATGTATCTTTAATAACGGTTCAAACACCTATTAACATTTACTCAGCTATAGACCTAAATATAACTGACCCATTGTAAAGGTATCGGGGTGGTGATTGTCTGGAGGTAACCAGTAAAACACAAAATAAAAATAATAAATTTAATTAAAAAGAAATAAATGAAAAAAAAAACGCATATACAAAATAACAGAACATCAACTAAGCACAAATGAGCAAAAACTAAATACGCCAAACTAAGTGAAAAAAAGCAAACTAAATAAAGACAAAATAAATGGAACAAAACATGCAAACTAAATAAGCACAATAATAAATGAACTAAACAAAGGTTCTAGGCACATGTGCAAACTAAATGGATGTTTATGTATGCAAACAAACTAAGTGAACTAAACATCACGACTAAAATAAATCAATATGATGTAATAAAAATATAAGCATAAATAAATGTGGCACATGCAACAGCAAAATATCACAGCACATGCAAAAGTAACGTAACCTCTTCTAGCACTACGTAACTTTCAATATGTGACCACGTTGTAGCAGATGAACACTTTACTGCATCCATATATACACATACTTAACTTCCGGTTTACTAAGACGGACGCATAATATGTTTGACTTCCGGAATACTAAATATATATATACCTGTCATCCGACTATTCAAAATATACATCCGGTTGTGACATGTAAACAACTTACTTGTGGATGTCCAAGCTTCAGGAATACTTCATAAATACATATAGACACTTTCGGTAAACTAAACACTAGTATACCTGACTTCCGGTTGATCACGGATGTGTCTTCTGGTCAACTGAATAACAACACAAGACTTCCGTTAAACTATAAGACGGACTCCATACTTCCGGTTGAATAATAAATGGACACCAGACTTCCGGTTGAATAATAAATGAACACCAGACTTCCGGTTGAATAATAAATGAACACCAGACTTCCGGTTGAATAATAAATGAACACCAGACTTCCGGTGCGCGTTAATCAAGCGTGACAAACATCCATGCTCATAAAGTTTCCACCAATTAACTGCTCAGCAAAATAATAAAACTGGACTGAACTTAAAACCCCTGAAAACACAATTAACCTTCATAAGGGTTTGAACAACTCTATAAATTGAAATGTGTGAAAAAAAAGACCCGAAAGCATGCAAATATGACACGTGGACAAATTGAACATTCCCGATAAAACCAAATGAACCGAATGTTCACGCTAATAACCCAAACGAATGCTCCATGTCCTGTACTGACAATACTTGAGCTCCTGGCCGCAGCCGAACTAAACTTCTCCAAGCAAAAACACTTCTAATCAGCTTTGCAACGTGTCACTTTCTGCCGTGTCGAACAAACCTGGGACAACCCGTATCACTAATGGTCACATGACTTACCTATACACTCGATAAGAACACGTCCAGTATTGATTTTCTGACTTGGGCATTTAAATGCCAATATTACTCACCTATCGATTTAAATAGACAAATAACTATACGAAATTCTTCACATATCTCCCCATTTTGAAGACTAAATACCATTTTAGTCTCCAAACTCCAAAAAGAATTTCGATACGCTGAAAACAAATTTGATTAGCTAAAATACAGGTAATTCTGCCTGGAACAAATAATCTGAAAACTGTCTTCAAATATCATACAAATGTACAAATACAATGAAATGACAATATATACAACAGTACTATCATGCAACATCCAGGGGTTTTCAATCTACTGATCGTGACAATGCGTCAGCTACACTATTCGCAGCACCTGCAACGTGAGATATTGTAAATTTGTACTCTTGTAATACAAGACTCCAGCGTAAAAGCATCTGAAACGTTGTAAAAACAGTTCTCAACCTTTTATCAATTTCTGTCTTTACCTGATCTCGTAATGCATAAGGGATTGGATAAGGTGTTTTCTGAACAGGCTGATCACTCACTGTTTTCACTGTGTGTTGAATCACATTTGTAACTTTTTGAACATAACTGAAAATATCAGAATACTCACTCAAAAGATCTTTCAACTCGAGTACTTCTTGTTCTGAAAGTTCAGGAGATATAGTTACATCATTGACAGTTTCCTTCCCATCAATCACAGGTGTCATTACTGTACTCTCTTCGTCTATCTCATGACAAAATTTCCTTTTTCTCATCACCTTCGGTTCTGTCGTGCCACAATTTCAGCATATTTACATGAAATGTCTTTTCATTCCCCCCTCTTACCTTGACTTTGAAATCAACGGGGCTTACCTTGTCAGTCACTAAGTATGGACCTTGACTTTGAAATCAACGGGGCTTACCTTGTCAGTCACTAAGTATGGACCTTTCCAGCAAGCTAAAAGTTTGGAACTACTAGTTGGCAATAAAACCAAAAACTTTTAACCTACCTGTATTGGCCTATCTCTAGCACGTTTGTCATAATAAAACTTTTGTTTCCTTTTCGCTTCCTGCTCATTGATTCTTGCTATCTCTGACATCTGTTTCATCTTTTCCCTTATCTCGAGTAAATAGCTTAGCACCGAATTCTTACCATCTGATGGCTCTTCCCACTCTTCCTTAAGTATAGCTAAAGGACCTCTTATGTGTCTACCGTAAAGTAGCTCAAAAGGAGCAAATCCTGTACTTTCATTCGGAACTTCTCTATAAGCAAATAGAACAAAAGGCAGATACTTATCCCAATTTGACGGGTTTGAATGAGCATAAGCTTTTAACATTCTTTTGAGTACGCCATTGAAATTTTCGACAAGCCCATTTGCCATTGGATGGTATGGAGTTGTAGATAACTTACGAATTTGCAGCATTTTACATAACTCAGACATCAATTCGGACATAAAATTAGAACCTTGATCTGACAAAATTTCTGACGGTATACCTACCCTTGAAAATATACCAAGAAGTGCTTCGGCCACTGTTTCTGCATCTTGCGTTCTCAAAGGAACAGCTTCTGGGTAACGTGTTGCGTAATCGATGCACACAAGAATGTACCGATTCCTACCTTCACTTAACGGCAAAGGCCCTACAAAATCAATTGCTATACGGTTGAAAGGTTCCTCTATCGGTGGAATACTGATCAGAGGAGCACGTGATAATCTACCTTTTGCTGTATTTTTCTGAAATTCTGGACATGACCTGCAATATGAAGCTACATCTGAAAAAAATACCTGGCCAGAAAAAATACTGTAATATTCTGTCTCGTGTTTTCTTATTTCCAAGGTGATCTGCAAAAAGTATATCGTGTCCTAAACTCATAATTATTTTCCTGTACTGTTTAGGAACTATTTGTCTCAATAATTCACCACTCATTGATCTAAAAATTCTCATCAAAACACCAGTTTCTAAAAAAAATTTGATTGAGATTCTTGTGGCCCATTGGATACCAAATCACGAACTCTGTTCAAAGTATCATCTGATCTTTGTGCTTCTGTCAACTGCTCTCGATTACATTTCTGAAAGATGCTATCTGGCTTTTCAAAATAAGCATTATCTATCAAATTGGAATTATCTGTACCTGAAACTTTAACAGTCTTTTCCCTTTCGACTTCTTTCCTTTTCTGCAGCCTTGTCTGAACAGCACCAAACTGTTTATCACCTATACAATCTGTAACATCTGAAATTTTTGTGTCAAAATTTAAAGTTTTTCCCTTAGTATTAGTGGGTGTATAAGTTTTAACAAAATTCCCTATAATTAAATCAGCTAACGGGGAGTTAAGTACTAAAGCTATTACTTTTCCTGAAATAAATGGCGTAATGATATCTACCCAGACTTCCTTACATTGTTTACTTGTCCCATCGGCTAGACATATTTCTCTACTGTTACCGGTATATAATTACTTTCTGTAACAAGTTTACCGTGGACGATAACAGTTGAGCTCCCTGTATCTCTCAGAACTGATACAGTTTGTCAATTCACCTTACCATCGACTATTTCTAAACCTGAAATGCTTTCCTTATTTCCAATGTCACTGTACTGTACACCTGGCAAACCTATTACCTGGCCACAAATTTCCTCATCGTGGTGTTCAGTGTACCATGATACGCCTTTGTCTAAACACATTCCTAACTTACCTTTCGTACTTTCAGTTGTCTGTTTCCTTTGTGCATTTCTCAATGGACAGTCTGGAGCAATATGACCTTGTCTATTGCATGAATAACATGTGCGTACCTCTCTCCTCTGTTGACCCTGTTGGTTTGTCTTACCTTGTGTAGTTCTCTGTTGGTTTTGACCTTGTGACCTGAACTGCAAGTTTCTATTTTGATTTATGACAGTTTTATGAGCCGTTTGAAAAGCTTCTGCTAAACTTACAAGTTCGGTGCTTGTTTTTGGCTTGTGCTCTTGTATCAACATTCTCAAATCCTTATCTGCACTCAACATTAATTGCTCCTTAAGAATCAGGTCATACATTTTCTGAAAATCGCTCCCGACTGACTCTCGCTCACACCAGCGTCTCAAAAAATTTTCCATCCTGACATTATACTCTTTAAATGACTCACCCTGATCTTGTTTAGTTACTCTGAACTTTTCTCTATATGACTCTACTGTTAATTCATATCTAGTAAGTATCGCAGCCTTTATCTTGTCATAATCCCTACTCTCAATATCAGATAATCTCGAATACGCCTCAAGAGCCTTACCTGATAACAAAGGTATAAGACGGACAGGCCATTCTGAATTTGGAAACTTATGTAAAACTGCAAGTTTCTCGAAAGATCTCAAAAAGACGTCAGGGTCTTGACCCTCTTGAAACTTTGGTAATTTTGCCCGTTTATCAATGTGAGATTCTTTATTTTCTGACATACCTTTAGCTACCTCCTTTTCTCTCACTTCTAGTTCCCTCATTCTAATGTCCTTTTGCATTTCTACTCTCCGAAAGTCACGTTCTGCTGCTCGCTCTTCGCGCTCGGATATTTGCATTTCTCTCCATAAATCAAGACATGTCTGAACATTTTCACCCTTGTCAATCAAATCTTTTAACCATTCTGGCATTTGAGCTTTTGCCATGTTTAATTTCAATCAATACAAAACAAATGTCCAACCGGTATACAAAAATGTATAACTACTAAATAGTAAGTGTGTATACAAGTCTTTACTGGTTACCATGTGACAATCCCACCGCTGCCACCATTGTAAAGGTATCGGGGTGGTGATTGTCTGGAGGTAACCAGTAAAACACAAAATAAAAATAATAAATTTAATTAAAAAGAAATAAATGAAAAAAAAACGAATATACAAAATAACAGAACATCAACTAAGCACAAATGAGCAAAAACTAAATACGCCAAACTAAGTGAAAAAAAGCAAACTAAATAAAGACAAAATAAATGGAACAAAACATGCAAACTAAATAAGCACAATAATAAATGAACTAAACAAAGGTTCTAGGCGCATGTACAAACTAAATGGATGTTTATGTATGCAAACAAACTAAGTGAACTAAACATCACGACTAAAATAAATCAATATGATGTAATAAAAATATAAGCATAAATAAATGTGGCACATGCAACAGCAAAATATCACAGCACATGCAAAAGTAACGTAACCTCTTCTAGCACTACATAACTTTCAATATGTGACCACGTTGTAGCAGATGAACACTTTACTGCATCCATATATACACATACTTAACTTCCGGTTTACTAAGACGGACGCATAATATGTTTGACTTCCGGAATACTAAATATATATATACCTGTCATCCGACTATTCAAAATATACATCCGGTTGTGACATGTAAACAACTTACTTGTGGATGTCCAAGCTTCCGGAATACTTCATAAATACATATAGACACTTTCGGTAAACTAAACACTAGTATACCTGACTTCCGGTTGATCACGGATGTGTCTTCTGGTCAACTGAATAGCAACACAAGACTTCCGTTAAACTATAAGACGGACTCCATACTTCCAGTTAAATAATAGATGAACACCAGACTTCCGGTTGAATAATAAATGGACACCAGACTTCCGGTTGAATAATAAATGAACACCAGACTTCCGGTTGAATAATAAATGAACACTAGACTTCCGGTGCGCGTTAATCAAGCGTGACAAACATCCATGCTCATAAAGTTTCCACCAATTAACTGCTCAGCAAAATAATAAAACTGGACTGAACTTAAAACCCCTGAAAACACAATTAACCTTCATAAGGGTTTGAACAGCTCTATAAATTGAAATGTATGAAAAATTCGACCCGAAAGCATGCAAATATGACACGTGGACAAATTGAACATTCCCGATAAAACCACACAAAAAAAATAGAGAAATAACTGACCTGAATGTTCATGCTAATAACCCAAACGAATGCTCCATGTCCTGTACTGACAATACTTGAGCTCCTGGTCGCAGCCGAACTAAACTTTTCCAAGCAAAAACACTTCTAATCAGCTTTGCAACGTGTCACTTTCTGCCGTGTCGAACAAACCTGGGACAACCCGTATCACTAATGGTCACATGACTTACCTATACACTCGATAAGAACACATTCAGTATTGATTTTCTGACTTGGGCATTTAAATGCCAATATTACTCACCTATCGATTTAAATAGACAAATAACTATACGAAATTCTCCACACCCATCTTTACTGTTGGACTTCAACCTGAAAAGTACACGACGACTTATGTAGTAGTGATCACTTTTCGATCATTCTTTAACATCTTTAATCTCCATTCTACTACCGGAGAAAAGCCACAGCGCTTAAAATTTGATATAGCTGATTGGTCAATCTATGAAAATTTATGTAGAGAAGAGTTGAAAGCTGAATTGTTTGAAGATGTTCTTGATCCCTTGAGTCTTTTCAGTGAAAAAATACTTTCTAATTGCAGATAAATCTACACCGAAAACTTCGGCAAACCCAAAACGTCCTGGGAAACCCTGGTATGACGATGACTGTGATGATGCTCTGCAAAATCGTAAAAAGGCAGAGCAACTTTTCAATAAACATCCAACGACGGACAATCTTGGCAATTTTCGCGTTTTTCGTGCAAAGCTCGAAGAACCTTTAAACAAAGAAGACGGACTTCTTGGCGCAACTTCGTCTCTAAATTAAATTGCAATACCCCTATGAACAAAGTATGGAATATGGTACAAAAAATCAAAAGGTAAAAATAGGAAAGCTAATGTCCATCACATCAAAAACGGACAAAATATTTTAACATCTGAAAAAGATATTGCAAATAAAATTGGAGAAACTTTTGAGAAACATTCTTCTTCTAAAAATATAGGACCCACATTCCAGAGAATTAAAGAACAAAAGGAACGAAACAAACTTAACTTTAAATCTAAGAATACAGAGGAATACAACAGATTGTTTTCGATGGATGAACTGAAACAATCATTGGATAAGGCACATGACATGGCATGTGGCCCTGACGATATCCATTATCAACTCCTCAAACATCTTCCTATAACAACTCTGGAAATGTTGTTAAACCTCTTTAATAACATTTGGGAAACAGGGAATCTACCATATATGTGGAAACAAGCAACAATAGTACTTATTCCAAAACCGGGTAAAGATCATTCCGAACTATCTAATTACAGACCACTAGCATTAACTAGTTGTGTCTGTAAGACAATGGAACGGATGATAAACAACCGTCTTGTTTGGTATCTCGAATCGAACGGTCTTCTGTCGAACATCCAAAATGGATTTCGACAAGGTCGCACCACATTAGACCATCTAGTTCGATTTGAAACATTCCTTAGAAATGCATTTTTAAAGAAAGAACATGCTGTATCTATCTTTTTCGACATAGAAAAAGCATACGATACAACATGGAAATATGGAATTTTAAAAGATCTTTTTGATATGGGGTTGAGAAGAAGCTTACCTAATTTTATTGAGAATTTTCTCAAGGATCGTGAGTTCAATGTTAGAGTCAACTCTAAATTTTCTGACTCGTTTGAACAAGAGATGGGTGTTCCACAAGGAAGCGTCCTCTCTGTCACACTATTAAGTATTAAAATAAATAGTTTGGCTCAGGTTTTAAAAGATAACATTGATGTATCTCTTGATGTAGATGACTTTCTGATTTGCTATCGTGGCAAAAACATGAATAACATAGAACGCCAGTTGCAATTATGTCTAAACAGAATCGAAAAATGGGCAGTTGAAAATGGTTCTAAATTTTCAAGCGCGAAAACAGTCGGGATGCATTTATGTTGTAAGCGGAAAATGCATCCAGACCCAGAGCTTAAACTATACAATAACCCTATAACTATTGTAAAAGAGGCCAAGTTCCTTGGTTTAATCTTTGACAGTAAACTTTCCTTTCTTCTCCATATCAAAATGCTACAAAACAAATGCCTCAAGGCATTAGATATTTTAAAAGTTAAGTCGAGTACCGACGGGGGTGCGGAAAGCACTGTTTTATTAAATTTATATCGGTCTTTGATTCGATCAAAACTAGAACCAAGGTTTGCGTCTTTCATTGGGTGCGTTCAGAACTTCTCCTGTGGAGAGTCTATATGCTGCAGCTAATGAACCATCCTTGGAATACAGACGTATTAAACTTGGGTTACAATATGCAACAAAGTTTAAAGCGTATCCTTCCAATCCTTCTCACAACTGTGTTTTCAAACCTCTTCACAGAGCTGACTCTGAAAAACGCTCAAACGTTATACAACCTTTTGGTCTTCGTATCAAATCATACCTTGAATCTGCTCATATAAATTTAGATGAAATAGCTCCTATAGAAACTCCCAAAAAACCTCCATGGCTGAACTCAAAACCAACATTTAATTTTGAACTACGCAAACACAAAAAGGTTGATACCAATCCTCTGGTTATCCAGCAGGACTTTGCAAGAATTAAATCTGAACATCCCGAATACTTGCAAATTTTCACTGATGGCTCATCACAAGGATGGAGACAGAGTGGCTTCTGCAGCTGTTTTTGGAGATCGTGCAGCAACTCTCCTATTACCATCCTCTAGTTCCATATTTACTGCTGAAGCTAACGCTATTTACTCAGCACTTAAATTTGTAGCTTTATCGCAATCAAAGAAATTCATGATTTGTTCCGATTCACTTTCTTGCCTATTGGCAATTGAAAATCGAAAAACAAAACACCCAATTATTTTGAAAATAGCCGAATTCTACAAATCACTTGTACATGTAGCATTAGGCAAAGAAGTCATTTATGTTTGGATCCCTAGTCATGTGGGGATCTGTGGAAACATAGTTGCTGACCAGGAAGCCAAGGATGCACTAGATGACGAGATGGTGGATTGTCCAGTGCCGTACACCGACATGAAGCCTTTGATCGTAGAATACATTTTAAAGTTGTGGCAGGCCAAATGGGATCTGCAAATAAATAATAAACTGCATGAAATACAGTCAGACGTCGGTAAACAGGTCGGTTCTGGTAGTAACCGTAGGGAACAGGTAGTGTTGACCCGATGTCGTATTGGACACACTAGAACAACACATAGTTTTATTCTCAACAGTGATGATTTCTTTCTTCTTTTACTTACAATTTGTTTTGAATTGATTAACTTGTTCTCGTCCTGATATAGCTGAAATATTGCTCATTGGACGTTAAACTCTAACTAATCAATCAATCAACAGTGATGATCGACCTGAATGTATTCCATGCCATTGTCCTTGTACAATTCAACATGTTTTAATTGAATGTATAGAAGTTGCCGATATCAGGCGTGATTTTTATTCTGCTGATTGTCTTAAAGACCTATTAAGAAATGTCGCTGGCGATAAAATCGTTCTATTTTTAAAAGCAATCAATTTCTTTAGTAAGATTTAAATGGATCAATTTTAACGTTTTGATTTTATCTCCACTGAAGAGACATAAGTTGTCGAAATGCGCTTATGCAGAATTTAAATTCACAGTAACTTCGGTATTTAGTTATTTTAAACAAGTTTCTAATTTCTAATAAGGTTACTGTTAAACCAAAATTTCTTCTATTATGTTTTTAACATTTTACAAATTCGTTTTTACTTGTATAAAGCTATATGGTTTTATATAGATATTTTATGTATTTATTAAATCTGTTCAATATACTCAACAGTTTCGCCACAATATAGCTGAAATATTGCTGAAGTTGGCGTAAAACATCAATCAATCAATCAGTCAAATAACAAGGCACATTAAAAATCATTCTCTGCAGGTGGGTTCTATCCAAAGTTATGTCGGAATGTGGAACTGTTATTTTTTGGCCTAAGGCCAGAAGTAAAATGCATACAAATGCTAGGACTGACATTATGATGAGCATGCTGTTCACTTGCCTTGTTTCTGTTTCCCTGGCATAAGGACAGACCAGGTATGTATTTACATTATTTCAGAAAACACTTGATTTGGGTAAGGGAGGGGGCAGAATTGCACAGGTCGAGCTTCCCCAAGAAAACTAAATGTCGTAGTATTTTCTTGTACTTACATTTTATATGAAGACTGCAATCTATATACATGTAACGATATTGTTCTTCGTGTTATGGAAGCACTGAATATCCAATCTAAATACTGAAATTGGTGATTAATTTCAAATATATGCACATATTCAGTATCAAGAGAGTATTCCAGTATTACAGTGAAGTTACTGTACCTACATAACAGCTGTAGTTATTACTAAAACAGCGCTAAATGTCAATAATTTCTTTCATAATGATCAGGGAATATCTTAGTCTAGGGGAATGAAACATGATGAAGAACGAAAACCGGATATTTGTTCAGGATAATAATAATTCTCCGGATCGGCAAGATATGAATGTTTTCCGCGATTGAAACCGAAATGTCCCCCTCCCTAATTATTAACAAAGACAAATTGGAATCTATAGTTTGGCTTGTGTGATTAATATATTATACTTATTAAAAATCTAGAGTGACGAAACTGAGTAGACATTAAAACTTTATTTATTTATTTTTTTGTCAAAAGGGGGAGGGGTGCCTTGATTGATTATATAAGATCCCAGGTAATTTGGAATTATGATTTATGACTAAATATTGTTACGGAAACCGAAAATCTTTCAAGGGAGATAACTCGAATAAAATCATACTGCATCTTCTCGGTCCAAATGTAACGAATCTTCGCAGTCACGTAAGGAACATTTTTCCCATTACTATTAATCAGCTGTCTATCACGGTTTCCGAGTTCATCTGCTCACAAGGTTTTTTGACGCGTCGCGGAGAACTCCGTTGCTAAAAATAGATTTTGTTCGGGGGGTTAATACGAAGGACAATTTCCAAGATGCAAGTTTCTTAAAGATGCGACAAAGGGTTTTTGAGGCGGAAGGCGCACGGATGGAAAATAAAAATAATAATAATAATTAAAAGGACAATTGTTAAGAGAACAATTGCAAGGTCTTTCCCAGTCAATGTTATGTTTTATGTTATGTTTTGTTATGTCAAATGTTTAAAGTCATCTTGATGAGATGCGCATTGTCTCCAATATATTAGAGCAGCTATTTCTAATCGTTTTAAAGATAAAAAGATAAAAAAACCAAAAATTTTGCTATGACCTTGACCGATGACCTTGATGACCTTTGACCTTGGGATCAAATTGAAGGTCTCTTCTTACTGATTAATTTGATATGTTACATGACCATACTAACTGTAAACGTTAAAAGTTAAGCAAAAAACCTTTTTCCGAAACGCTTCAAGGGCAATAACTCTCTAGGGAGTCATCTGAGAGCTTCAGTCCAATGAGACAAATGTAGCCCTTGACATGATGAACATTTTTGCTGATATGATTTTTCAGCTATCTATTACAGTTTCTGAGTTAGTCTGCTAACAAAGTCAAGGTCAAAGGTCACCGATGACCTTCAACCAGGTACTCAAATTGAAGGTCTTTTCATGCTGATCACTTTAAACATATATGTTTACTATATTATCTGTAAGCGTTTCAAAGTTATTCGCAAAAAACCAATTTACGGAAACGCGTCAAGGGCTATATTTCAAAAACGGTTCATCGCAGAGTTTTTGTTCAATTGAATCAAATGTACATCTCAATGAGGGGAACATTTTTGCCATATAATGTTTTTATAAATTTTTAGCTCACCTGGCTAAAGCCAGGGTGAGCTTTTGCCATCACTTGGCGTCCGTCGTCCGTCGTCCGTCCGTCCGTCCGTCCGTCCGTCCGTCGTAAACTTTTCTTCAAAAATCTTCTCCTCTGAAACTACTGGGCCAAATGAAACNTTTTTGACCCCCTTTTTGTAATCAGGGCCATCAAAGCTACCTGGAAACAAAATTTCATCAAAATCCGACAACTTTGAGAAATTTGCATAATTAGGGATCAAAAAACGCGTAACCGGGGTCGCGACCCAAAACATTTGTTTTGCATGACAAATCATCCTGAGGATGAATGAAACATTTTCCCCACCTCAGATTTAAAATATCGGTTACGGTTTCTGAGTATATCTGCTAACAAGAAAAACCATGTTCCGGGAGATAACTCTGTTACTAAAAATAGATTTTGCTCGTTGGGTGATTTTGAAAGAGATTTTCCAACTTCCAATTACTACGCGAAGTTTCGTAATGATACGTCAAAAGGTTTTCCATACAGAGGCCTTATGATAGAAAAGGAATAATAATTAACAGGACAATTGTTCAGAGAACAATTGCAAGGTCTTTCCCAGTCAATGTTATGCTTTTATGTCATGTTTTGTTATGTCACATGTTGAAAATCATCTTGATGAGAAGCACATTGTCTCCAATATATTAGAGTAGCCATTTCTAATTGTTTAAAAGATTTTTCCATAAAAAAAAACTAAAAAAAAATTTGGCTATGACCTTGATTGATGACATTGATACCATGATCACATGTTTGAGTTTGATTTTGTTGTCTATTTCAGTTCAAAATGTATTGTAAACAAAAGTTCTGATCTTTATTAGTCTTTTGCTCAACGGTTGCTAAGGACTTTTTTGAAAAATTAGCTTGTTGTTAAGGACAGGAAAGTCACTTCCGGTTGGCAATGTTATTCATTTCCTCTTTACAACATTACGAAACGTTTTGCCTCTGGTTGTTAAGGACTTTTATGGCAAATAACGTTGTTGCTAAGGACTTTGACCTTTGACCTTGACCCCATTTTGTCGGCAATATTGAGCTGAACAATTTATCTTCTTATAGTTTCTTCGTATCTCTAATAGTTTTTGAGATATAGGCAAAAAACTCTAAAATCGGACCGAGAAAAATGGTTTTTGGGCCATAGGTCCAAAATGAATGGTCCAATCATTTTGGACCCCAGTGTCAAATGTAGACCTCAATGAGACAAATATTCTCTCAAATACATTTGATCATCTATCTCTTACAGTTTACGAGTTAAAGCGATAACAAGGCAAAAGGTCATCGGTGACCTTGACCGGTGACCTTTGACATTTTTAGATGGCCATATATGACTTATGAACAATGGTGAAGGTTTCAGGTTTCTATGACTTATCTTTTGGGAGTATTTAGCATTAACAGAAACTCAAAATCTTTCAAAGGGCAACAACTCATATAAAGAGTCGTCGAATCTCTTTGGACCAAATGTAACAAAATTGCGTCTCATGACAATGGACATTTTTCTCATTACATGTTTTCAGCCATCTATTACGGTTTACGAGTTAAGGCGATAACAAGGCCTAAGGTCATCCGTGACCTTGACCGTTGACCTTTGGCCTTCACATTTTTAGATGGCCATATATGACTTGTGAACAATGGTGAAGGTTTCAGGTCTCTACGACTTATCATTTGGGAGTATTTAGCATTAACGGAAACTCAAAATCTTTCAAAGGGCAATAACTCATATAAAGAGTCGTCGAATCTCTTTGGACCAAATGTAACAAAGTTGAGTCTCATGATAATGAACATTTTTCCCATTATATGTTTTCAGCCGTCTATTACTGCTTACGAGTTGAAGCGTTAATAAGGCTTAAGGTCATCGGTGACCTTGACCGGTGACCTTTGACCTTGACATTTTTAGATGGCCATATATGACTTATGAACAATGGTGAAGGTTTCAGGTTTCTACGACTTATCGTTTGGGAGTATTTAGCATTAAAGCAAACTCAAAATCTTTCAAAGGGCAATAACTCATATAAAGAGTCGTCAAATTTCTTCGGACCAAATGTTACAAAGTTGCATCTCATGATAATGAACATTTTTCCCATTATATGTTTTCAGCCATCTATTACAGTTTTTGAGTTTAAGCGATAACAAGGGGTAAGGTCAAAGGTCAAAGTCACCGATGACCCTTGACCTTGACATTTTTAGATGTAACTTATATCAACTAAGAATAATGGTAAAGGTCCCTTGTCTCTACGACTAACCATTTAGAAGTTTTGAGCGATGTCGGAAATTGAAAATCTTCTAAGGGCAATAACGCCCTCAAAAAGTATACCGCACGGTTTCGGACCAAATGTAATGAAGTTCCGTCATGACCTAACGAACATTTTCCCCATTACACTTCATCAGCTATCTTTTACGGTTTTCGAGTTTAAGCGATAACAAGGTTTTTTGCTTTTGGGGAGATAACTCCTTAATGGAAAAAAATTTCGACTAGCAGCGTAATGTCCGAATAGCCCTTTACTGTACAATATTTGTCGCAAAAGACCATTACGACATGTCACGAACTGTCTCTGGCAAATCTGTTTGAAAGATGGCGGAAGAAAAAAAAAATAATAAAAAGGTCAATTGTTCAGAGAACAATTGCAAGGTCTTTCACCAGTTTTCACCATGAATACATGTTTGAGTTTGATTTTGATGTCTATTTCAGTCAGAAATGTGATGTAAAGAAAAGTTTTGAACTTAACTAGTCTTTTGCTCAATGGTTGCTAAAGATTTTTTCGAAAATTACCTTGTTGCTAGGGACATGAAAGTCACTTCCGGTTAGCAATGCCATTTATTTCCTCTTTACAACATTACTGAAAGTTTTGCCCATGGTTGCTAAGGTCTTTATGGCAAAAAAAAACGTTGTTGCTAAGGACATCGACCTTTGACCTTGACCCTATTTTTTAGGCCATGTTTAACTGAAAATTTTTTGTTCTCATAGATTCTTTGTATCTTACATACTTTTTGAGATATAAGCAAAAAACCTAAAATTGGACCCCGAAAAACCAGTTTTTGGGCCCTAGGTCCGAAACCAGTGGTCCAATTATTTTGGACCCAATGTACCAAATGAAAATCTTAATAAGACTTACATTTTTTCAAACACACTTAATCAGCTATCTATTATGGTTTACGAGTTAAAGCGATCTCGAGGTCTAAGGTCATTAGTGACCTTGACCGGTGACCTTTGACCTTGACATCTTTAGGTGGTCATATATAACTTATGAACAATGGTGAAGGTTTCAGGTCTCTATGACTTATCGTTTCGGAGTATTAAGCATTAACGGAAACTCAAAATCTTTCAAAGGGCAATAACTCATATAAAGAGTCGTCGAATCTCTTCGGACCAAATGTAACAAAGTTGCGTCTTGTGACAATAAACATTTTTCACATTACATGTCTTCAGCCATCTATTACGGTTTACGAGGGAAAGCGATAACAAGGTTAAAGGTCATCGGTGACCTTGACTGGTGACCTTTGACCTTGACATTTTTAGATGGTCATATTTGACTTATGAACAATGTGAAGGTTTTAGGTCTCTACGACTTATCGTTTGGGAGTATTAAGCATTAACGGAAACTCAAAATCTTTCAAAGGGCAATAATTCATATAAAGAGTCGTCGAATTTCTTCGGACCAAATGTAACAAAGTTGCGTCTCGTGACAATGAACATTTTTCTACACGTCTTCAGCCATCTATTACGGTTTACGAGTGAAAGCGATAACAAGGTCTAAGGTCATCGGTGACCTTGACCGGTGACCTTTGACCTTGACATTTTTAGATGGTCATATTTGACTTATGAACAATGGTGAAGGTTTCAGGTCTCTACGACTTAACGTTTCTGAGAATAAAAAATTTACGGAAACTCAAAAACTTCAAAGGGCAATAACTCAAAAAATACCATACCGCACGGGTTCGGTCAAAATGTAACAAAGTTTCTTAATGATCTAAGGAACATTTTTCCCATTACACTTAATCAGCTATCTTTTACGGTTTCCGAGTTTTAGCGATAACAAGATTTTTGGTTCCGGGGCAGATAACTCCGTTACTAAAAATAGATCAATATACTTGACTCAGTTTTAAGATCCCACTCTGATGTCGATTCATCACCTAAAGTATCGAATGATATGTCGCGTAGTTTTCGAGCTTGAGTTGCGGAAGAAGAAAAAGAAATAAAAAAAATAATTAAAAAGTCAATTGTTCAGAGAACAATTGCAAGGTCTTTCACCAGTGTTCGTCATGATAACATGTTATTGTTTTAATTTTATTGTCAATCCCTGTCGAAAATATGATGTGAACAAGAGTTTTGAACTTTTTCAACTACATTTAATCACCTATCTCTTACCTTTTTTGGTGATTTTACTGAAAAAATCCCCAAAATTGGCTATGACCTTGACTTCTGACCTTGATGACCTCTGACCTTGTGCTCAAAATGAAGGTCTCTTCTTACTGATTAATTTGATATGTTACTTGACTATACTATCTGTAACAGTTTAGAACTTGTATGTGAAAGCCCATTTTCCGAAACGCGTCAAGAGCAATAACTCTCTAGGGAGTCATCGGAGAGCTTCGGTCCAAATGAAACAAATATAGCGCTTGACATGCTGAACATTTTTGCTGATATACTTTTTCAGCCATCTTTTATGGTTTCTGAGTTTATCCCCTTACAAGGTCAGAGGTCAAGGTCAAAGGTCACCGATGACCTTCAACCTGGTACTCAAATTGAAGGTCTTTTCTTACTGATCACTTTAAACATATATGTTTACTATATTATCTGTAAGCGTTTAAAAGTTATTCGCGAAAAACTGATTTACGAAAACGCGTCAAGGGCTATAACTCAAAAACGGTTCATCGCACAGTTTTCGTTCCATTGAATTAAATGTAGATCTCAATAAGACAAGTATTTTTGCAATATGTTTTCAGAAATTTTTTATCGTTTCCGAGATATTGCGATAACAAAATTTCAAATGGCGGCCATTTTGAAAATGGCGGCCGAAAAAAA
>MJUU01010038.1:157439-174564 GCA_002080025.1 Modiolus philippinarum | reverse complement strand
TCAATATGTGAAGGGAAATTAACAGTTGAGGAGTGTACTGATGCAATTTTTAAAATGCGTCTAAATTGTTCACCTGGTTATGATGGCATAACTGTCGAATTCTATAGAAAATTTTGGAACTCACTTAAAGATTTTGTAGTTCAAGTATTTATCTTTAATTATGACAGAACGGAATTAACAGAATCACAAAAATTAGGCGTGCTAACATTAATTTATAAAAAAGATTATCCTTTGTCACTCTCTAATTACAGACCAATCACACTTCTAAATACTGACACTAAATTGATTGCATATTCTTTAGCTCAAAGATTAAAAAAGGTTCTGTCACTAGTTATATCTAATGATCAAAATGGTTACATCAAAAACCGTTATATAGGCTTCAATTTGAGACAAATTCAAGATGTAATTGACCACTGTGAACACTTAAACATTGATGGAGCAATTCTTTTCCTTGATTTTACGAAGGCGTTTGACTCTTTAGAATGGGAATTCATGTTCAAAAGTTTAGAAAAATTTGGTTTTCAAAAGTCTATTTTAAATTGGATAAAAACACTATATAATAATATAAAAGGGTGTATTAGTAATAACGGCTGGATTTCACAACCGTATAAAATTCAAAGAGGTATTCGTCAAGCATGCCCTCTAAGTGCACTGATTTTTATCATTGCAGTAGAAATTATGGCAAATAGGCTACGACAAGAAAAAAACATAAAAGGATTAGAAATTAAACTAAACGGGGTAACTCACAGTATTAAAATAAGTCAGCTAGCTGATGATACTACTCTCTTTCTCAAATCAAAACATGAAATATCTATTGCACTAAATATAATTGAAATATTTGGAAATTTATCAGGTCTTAAACTTAATAGAAGTAAAACTGAAGGTATTTGGTTAGGAAGACTCAAACATTTTAAAGACAAATTTGAACAAATTACATGAGATAGAGATATGGTAAAATGCTTAGGTGTGTATTTTGGACATGATAAACTTAAATATCCACAAGCAAATATAGAAAAACAAATTAAAAAATCACAAGATATCATAAACAAATGGAACAAAAGAAACTTAAGTATACTTGGTAAGATTGTAGTTATTAAATCCCTCATCTTACCAAATTTAACATTTATATCATCTGTATGTACAATTCAGAAGGAATATATACAAAAATTTAAAACAATAGTATACAATTACATTTGGGGAGGGAAGACTGATAGAATAAAACGTTCAGATTTACTTAAAAGCTATGAAAAGGGAGGGTTAAAAATAATTGATATTGAGAATTATCTTAATGCAATTAAAATATCTTGGATAAGAAAGCTGACAGATTGTTCTATCCCAGTTTGCAGATGGAAAATCATTCCTCGTTCATATGTTGAACAATTAGGACCAAATTTGTTTATCTTTAAAACCAGTTTACATAATTTAATTGTTTAAATAGTTAATTTTATCTTTCACCCTTCTATACTGACCTGATTCAAGTACGGATAAAGTGTAAAAAGGAAAATGTGAAGTCACCAACAAGACATTTTGAAATAAGAAAACAAATTATATGGGGGAACAAATACATTAAGTATAAAGGGAAAAGTTTGTTCATGGAAAATTGGATCAAAAGTGGGTTAATCTTTATTAACGACATAATGGATCAAAATGGAAACATATATGAAAACATTGTATTAAGCAAACTCAAATATAAGCAAAACTGGATGTCAGAATTTTCAATTATCAAAAGTTCCATTCCACTAAAATGGAAGCAAACAATCAAAAGTACAGACTCAATTAAATCAGTAGTTCAAACAGACCTTTCGAATATGCCAATATCTTTACAATCGAATAATATATGTGTAACAAAACTGACAAGCAAAGATATATAAAACATTTTATGTATTCATAGTTTGAACATTCACCCGCTGGGATTTGATCTTTGGAGTAAACAATTTAATATTCAGTTTTATTCTGACATAGAGAAAATGTTTTCTTTTAATTTGAAACTATAAAAGACAATAGGCTAAGAATATAAAATGGAAATTGATTCATTATATATTACCATGTAAGGAACTACTACACAAGTGGAAAATAGTCAGTAATAACCTGTGTAATTTTTGCAACGCAGTAGAAAACTATCAACATTTCTTTCTAGAGTGTAAAAGACTTGAATCATTTTGGGATGGAATACATAAATTGTTCAGAAAAATCAAATTTGGTAAACATATATTGACATTAAAAAATATAGTAATTGGCTATAAAATTAAAGAAGGATATCAAAATATCAATTATTTGTAAATTCTAATTGGATTTTCAATATATAAAAGTTATTATATTTCAAATCAAAGAAAAGATTCTTGTGATGTAATGAAAATTCTTAATAATGAAATAAAGTTTTAAAGTTTATATGAAAATAACATACAATTAAAAGAGTTTCTTCAAAGTTTTGATTTAGACTACTAAGTAGCTAAAATGAATAAAAATAAGAGAACCATGACGGCGTTGTTTTGATCTGGATTGCTGCTAGGTTTGTAGAGCCACAGAGCAAGCTTTTTAGCCTCTGACTTTGTGACTCTGCAAAACTATCAATCCAGACAAATCGCCCCAATACGTCTTCTTGGTTCTATTAAGAGTACTATGCATTTTTGGAAAGCAAGATATTGGGGATCTATTTCCATCTGGATTGCGATTAGGTTTGTGGAGCTGCAAAGCATGCTTTCTAAGTCTCTGTCTTTGCGCTCTACAAAACTATCAATCCAGGGGAGATGGTCCGCGGGGACATAATTTAATAATAATAACTTGCAAACCAGGGTTTAGTATACTGATCTAGGACTCAGTCCTCTTTCGGGCTAACTAATGTATATATACTGTATTATTACAATTATTGTTTGTTTTAATCAGTTGTGAATAGTATATATATATATTTAATATTACTTGTAGTGTAATGATTTTTGTGGATTTTATTTTTCTTGTAACTTAATAAAAATGTTGGTGTTGGTGGGTGATACTGATGCTTTGTGCGGAGACCTATTGTACTAAGTGTCTCTTTCTTTCTTTGGGGGTGTGGTTCACTGCACCGAGTAGCATTGTCACTCAACACACCGACAGGCTACATACATGTATTGTAAACAAGTTATGCAATAAAAAAGAAAAAAAAATATTATAAAGAAAACAGATATAATTTTTTTGAGCTGCACCGTTCGTAACAAGTTGTTCTCTAAGATGTCAAATGAATAAACCAAATCGGCCAAATTTTTTTTTTATGACTTTCTGTATGTTATTCCCCCCTTTTGAGTTTTTAGGCGTCAATTTTCTCATTTTTTTATGCATTTCATCCATACTATACATTATTGTTTTTCTAGTGAAGTTCGCTTGTAAATTGTTGCATGTGAATGTAGTTCCCGGCCATTGTAGGTGTTTACTGTTATCCCGTTTTTTGTAATTTACAGGCTTATTTACTTTTTTTTTGCATATGATGGTTGACAACAATGCATATTTGTGCTACTTGGTTTTTCGTTTTCTATTTCCTTTTTTTTGGAAACTCTCTTCTAACTTTTTTGTAGTTATGGAGCTTTTATGAATAACTTTTATATTGCGGAGTGGGGAGGGTCGTCATTTCAAAAAAATAAAACACACTTCTAGTTGTTTATTATGTATGCTTAATTGAAATTAATAAAGGGAAAGAAAGTCGTTTTTATAATAGAAAAAAAAACTGCTAGTTGCTTCTTATGCACATAAAATTGTAAAGAGAGTAGTAAAATAAATTCTTTTTGTCGTTTAGGCAGGTAGGTAAAGTTATGAGCTCGTCTTTCCTCGTAAATGCTATTCATGGAAGAATTTTGCTTTAATAAATCATGGACCCGTGGCCTGTGACACTTTTTTATGTACAAGCGTACAATACATCTGATGTTGATTAAAGATTAATCTGATATCATAGCAAATACTAATCAGAATTATTTATGCATACAAACATAATCTGATAATGATTACATAATTACTAAAAATCGTAATCTAAATGACCGGGCAAACACAAAGTTCGCTGTTACATGTACTGATATAACAAACTTTTGACTATTTAACAATCAGTAAAATTCAGACTACAGTTAATATATTATGTTGCAAACAACTGGATTCTAAATTATGAAGGTCCTCCCTATACATCTTGGTTTATCAAAAAATGTATCGGAAATCTTGTTACGTAATCATTAATTTTTTGCACAAAATAATTACTTATTGAAAAGAGGATAATTTTAGTAAATAATCACAATATAGAAATTAAAAAGGGGGTTGATAATCAATTACATCCCAGCTCTTTTTTCTGGAAGGGTTGATCTGAGTGGCGAGGTATTATGTGATACCCTCAGTCTTGTGTCCGTCCGTCCGTCTGTCTGTCTGTCTGTCTGTCTGTCCGTCCGTCCGTCCCGAAGGTTTCCGACTGATAACTTTTGAAGGAATCAAGATACAGTCTTCAAATTTGGTATGTAACTTGTTTATCATATAACTCAGACCGAGTTTGATTTTGGGTTCAAAGGTCCGAGGGGCTCTAGAGTATGTCCCTTGAAACTTTGAATTTTTGTGAATTTCAGGGTTTTCCGACTGATAACTTGTGAAGGAATTAAGATGCAGTCCTCTTTCTTGGTATGTTATGTAAGTTGTTTATAATAAAACTCAGGCCAAGTTCAATTTTTGGGTTCAGAGGTCCAAGGGGTTCAGGAGTTAAGCCCCTTCAAACTTTGAAATTTCGTGAATTTCAGGGTTTCCGATAAATTACTTGTGTAGGAAATAAGGTACAGTCTCTTGACTTGGTATGTAAGTTGTTTATTATATAACTCAGGCCAAGTTCGATTTTGGGTTCAAAGGTGCTGGAGTTCTGGAGTTATGCCCCTTGAAACTTTGAAATTTTGTGAATTTCAGGGTTTCCAACTGATAACTTGTGAAGGAATTAAGATGCAGTCCTTTTTCTTGGTATATTATGTAAGTTGTTTATCATTAAACTCAGGCCAAGTTCGATTTTGGGTTCAAAAGTCAAAGCGGTTCAGGAGTTATGCCCCTACAAACTTTGAAATTTTGTGAATTTTAGGGTTTCCGATTGATTACTTGTGAAGGAAATAAGGTACAGTCGCCTGACTTGGTATGTAAGTTGTTTATTATATAACTCAGGCAAGTTCGATTTTGGGTTCAAAGGTGCAGGAGTTCTGGAGTTATGCCCCTACAAACTTTGAAATTTTGTGAATTTTAGGGTTTTCGATTGATTACTTGTGAAGAAAATAAGGTACAGTCGCCTGACTTGGTATGTAAGTTGTTTATTATATAACTCAGGCAAGTTCGATTTTGGGTTCAAAGGTGCAGGAGTTCTGGAGTTATGCCCCTTGAAACTTTGAAATTTTGCGAATTTCATGATTTCTGACTGATTACTTGTGAACGAAATAACAAATTATCTTCAAACTTGTTATGCAAGTTGTATATCACAAAACTCAGGCAAACTTTGGCTTGTAACTCAGAGGTCCAAGGGGTTCTGCAGTTATGCCCTTGAATCTTTGAAATTTTGCGTTACGTGGTGGAGTATTATGTAATGCACCATTACTATTTTTGGACTTAGTAAAACTTTTAAGTTTTACTATCCATAAAATTTTCCAAGATAAAGATCTCAAACCTTAAAACTAACATTGTCCATAGTGGGATTCGAACCAGGGTTTAAGCTCACCCTCCGGTATTCGGCCGTCTGGGTAATCTTATACAGACACACCACGTCATCGTGTGATAAGTATTACATAATCATTGAAAAATACGACCCTAAATTAATAAATCACAAATGAAAACCCCAATAATTAGGTAATTATGAAACCCATGAAAAGGCTGTTCACTATATTTTATAATATATGTGTAAATAAAAAATGCACAGATTAAGTAAGAATCGTACAATGAAAACATTGAAGAAAATACAAAACAATCTTCAACGGAAACTGAAATGTTTCACTGTTTCAATTAGGAAGAGATTTCAATTTCAATGTATATTCCACGTCAGTTTTTCAGATCTGAAGGAAATAATTAACCCTTTGTTCAGGACCTTGCATATATGTTAAATATGGTTCAGTTTTCTTCAGTAGTTCATTGATGATGTTGTTATGCTCTGCGGACCCAGAGGCCCGTTTTTACCACCTTTTATAAACCACATTTACACAACTTCATTCAATTTTAATGATAATATATGCTAAGGTGAGCTGCAAAGGTAGAATATATGATTCCGAATGCCGAATACCTGTAATAAAGGAAATCCAACAAGGTCTACGGCTGGATTTGAACCCGTACTGGCAACACCACCTGTACTATGTCTAGCGCTATAGACCATATGATGATGGAACTATGTCAATAACATTCAGCATGACTTCACATATATTATTTCTAAGTTTTTTCATGCAGAACTCGTACTTGCTCTCTTAATCAAAAAGCCTTGACTACAATCAAGTTCATCCAACACAATATGGTTATCAAACTTAATGATATAATATTTTAGCATCATGGGTATGTATTTAATTTTTTTTTTTTACATTTTACACTTGATTGTATTTTTACATAAAAGCAACTATTTTTTACATTTGTAAATATAACAACATTTTGACAAGGGAGACAATAGCTTAGTAATATATGTATAGAAAATATTTACACTTGCTATTTAAATTTCAAGTCAAAACACTTAAAGCAAAAACCAATACTTTTTGTGAAAAAAATAATTTGGCTGCAAAAATGATAAAAAAAATATTCTGAGGGGGGCTTTCTGCCTAAAAAAATAATGCTTATTTTCAAAAAAAAAAAAAATTGTTTATACTACTTAAAAAAATAAATTTGTCCAGAAAAAAGAAAACAAACCATAACCCCCCTTTTCAAGTTAGGTGTTCGGTCCTTAGGAGCTGATAATATAATTGATTCAAACGATGAACTTACATGTTAGATCTGTCTTATCAATATCTGCAGGAGTTGTAAAGCAAGTTTTTAAAAGTTACAATGAAATTGTAGAATGCTCAACATTTTGTATTACTATCTAGAATATTTTTTTTCAATTACAAGATCATATGTAAACAAACGTAAAATAAGACAAGGCTTGTAAGGGAACTCAAATTTTCTTTAAAAATACAGAAATGTAGACGATCAGTAAATACCATAGTAACTGTGAATTTAGTTTCTGCATATGCACATTTCGACAACTTATGTCTCTTCAGTGCAGATAAAATCTAAACTTTGGAAGACCATAAACTCAAGGATGTTAAATAACTGATAAAGAACAAATAACCAATATGGTCTAACTATTAAGCCAAAATAGATAAGGACAGAGAGATACTCCTTAGATTTCAACAAAATTTATAAAAAAAAGATATTGCAAAGTTTTCAAATAGAATCGACTTTCCGGTCAGCACCGAAGTACTGACTACTGGGCTTGCGAATACCGTCCACTAGCAAAGGCTTCGACCCAGTGGTAACAAAGAACTTTATATCAAAGTTATTATGAATTATGCGCATTTCAAGAACTTATGCCTCTTCAGTGCAGATAAAATCTAAACGTTTGGAAGAAGACCATCAATTCAAAGATGTTTAATACTGATAGAGGACGAATAACAAATATGATCTAAACGTAAAGCCAAAACCAGCTAAGGACAGAGCTTATTATCTTCTGAACATCATTGTTATGTTTATTTTACCTCTATCCGATATAGTATTTTGATAAAAAAATGTAAAAAAATAAAATTATGAAAAATTAAAGGAAAAGTGTAATTACTTCAAAACAGACGATCTGATTTACTCCGAAATTTCGGTGTATGCAGATCGTGTCGTGTTTATTAATTTTATCTCACAGATTTATGATATTATCTGTGAGAGTGTTTGAATTATTGACAAAAACTGCAATTTACCATTTAAGTAACAGAGGCCACGCAGTTCGAATACAGGACTCATCGAGTACAATTTTTAAACAAGATATCCTGATTCAAGTCAAGTTTGGTTGAGTTCAGAAAAAAAGATTTTTTAAGGGGGTAGACCTGGGGAAGCCCAAAATTTTCCACCCGTTTATTTTTTTTAGTATTTTCAGTATTTAAACTACACATGTTCATGTAGATTTTAAGCAATTTTCAACAATTTTTACCGTCCCGTTTTTTGTCTAGAGGTCATCAAAGATACCCTGTTTCCTCATATTATTTGGTCCGTTTATGACTTGTTTGTGGTGTATAAAATTGGCTCTTATTCAATTTGTATTTAATTTAAAATTATTTCAAATGCAAAATTCTGTAGTTGAGATACGTGTGAAAGTAAGCATCAATAATGATAGTAAATTTAACTAGTTTGAACTGAAGTATATGGGTGCTTTGAACAGTATAGGCTGAAATTTTTACTCTATTTTGATCAGTATTAAACACTTCTTGTAAAAAAGTTTGTCGTTTAATTTTCACAAAAAACTTTAAATAGAAAGAATACTAGTATATATAAGATATATTAAAATTTTAGAAAATTCTACCGTCCCATTTTTTCTAAATTTAGAATTAAGTGGGTAAAAATCAATAAAATTGCTAAATCTGTGTTATAAATTACCTCCCTTGGAAGAAATCTGACTTTTACATATTTTCATTATTTTTGGACAACATTGCAAAAAATGTAGAGTAAAATGCACTCATTATAAATAACTGGATGTTAGGTTTTTGTTTTCATGACAAAGTGAATATTAATTTGCTGTGTGGAAAAAAATTACAATTTAAAAATTTTGATCATACCTATTGCAATGATTCTATTTTTTCGTGTAAGTATTAAAAAAGTAAAAAACGGAGTTATCTCCTCCTACCCCAGGTCTACCCCCTTAAAAACGTTCACAACAGACAAAGATGGGCGCCATGTGGATTCAATACCTGATATAGCATTTCCTTAAGGCCAGATTAGCTATACGGGGTATGTTATTGATTAACAAAACTTACAAAGATCCATGAAATATGGCATGTATTAAAAGCTTCTCGACAAGTTGCATAAAAACCGTTAAGTACTATAACAGCTTTCGGAGCCGGTAACCCTAGGCTTACTTTAAACATATTTATTGTCTAAGCCTTACACTTAAACCCTTGCTGAAAAACTCTGCTCTTTGCAAAACATTTGATTAATATGGAAAATTCTTAACAAGATTATTTGAAATGTTTTGCAACGTATAACCTGACGTCTTTACTCCGTTTAACCTGATGTCTTTACTCCGTATAGCCTGATGTCTTTACTCCGTATAACCTGATGTCTTTACTCCGTATAACCTGATGTCTTTACTCCGTATAACCTGATGTCTTTACTCCGTATAGCCTGATGTCTTTACTCCGTATAACCTGATGTCTTTACTCTGTATAACCTGATGTCTTTACTTCGTATAACCTGATGTCTTTACTCCGTATAGCCTGATGTCTTTACTCCGTATAATGATGTCTTACTCCGTATAACCTGATGTCTTTACTCCGTATAGCCGGTTGTCTTTACTCCGTATAACCTGATGTCTTTTCTCCGTATAACCTGATGTCTGTACTCCTTATAACCTTATGTCTTACTCCGTATAACCTGATGTCTTCACTCATTATAACCTGATGTCGTTACTCCGTGTAACCTGATGTCTGTACTCCGTATAACCTTATGACTTTACTCCGTATAATCTGATGTCTGTACTCCGTAAAACCTGATGACTTTACTCCGTATAACCTGATGTCTGTACTCAGTATAACCCAATGTCTTTACTCCGTATAACCTGATGTCTTTACTCCGTATAACCTGATGTCTATACTCCGTATAACCTGATGTCTTTACTCCGTATAACCTGATGTCTGTACTCCGTATAACCTGATGTCTTTAATCCGTATAACCTGATGTCTTAACTCCGTATAGCCTGATGTCTTTACTCCGTATAACCTGATGTCTGTACTCCGTATAACCTTATGTCTTTACTCCGTATAATCCGATGTCTTTACTCCGTATAACCTGATGTCTGTAATCCGTATAACCTGATGTCTTAATTCCGTATAACCTAATGTCTTTACTCCGTATAACCTGATGTCTTAATCCGTATAACCTGATGTCTGTACTCCGTATAACCTAATGTCTTTACCCCGTATAACCTGATGTCTGTACTCCGTATAACCTGATGTCTTACTCCCGGCACCTGAATAGGTTTTCAGGGGCTTTGGCTCGTCTTTACTCCGTATAGCCTGATGTCTTTACTCCGTATAACCTGATATCTTTACTCCGTATAACATTATGTCTCTACTCCGTATAACCTGATGTCTTACTCCGTATAACCTGATGTCTGTACTCCCTATAACCTGTTGTCTTTACTCCGTATAAACTGATGTCTGTACTCCGTATAACCTGATTTCTGTACTCCGTATAACCTGATTTCTGTACTCCGTATAACCTGATGCGGATAACTCCGTATAACTTGATACTTTTAGAGGCGAGCGCCCCTTGACCCATCTTTCAAAATTACGTATTGTTTTTTTCTTTCCTTTCAAGATTGTGGTCATGGAGTTAGTAGTCTACCTGTATTGGGTTTTATTCGTATGTTTATTATACTATAGGGAAACGAGACAGATAAAGGGGAGGTTTCGGTGCCCATAAACCGGTTTAACCCTACCGCTGGCTTTTGCTAGTGCCGGTACCAAGTCCGGCTGTCCCGAGTTCCTATTGTTTTCTACGTTTGTCTCTTGTCTTATCCGTGTTTACGATGTGTAGTTCCAAGACATATTGTGGCATGTAATTATAATTTTTAGCCATTGTAGGTGTTTCCTGTTATCCATTTTTTACATTCCGTATAACCTGATGTCTTTACTCCATTGTGTTAAATTTATTCATAAATAATACCCACACCATCCCTTTTTCAATTAAGTTTTCTTATATGTTTCTCATTGTTCCACTTTAATTTTTAATGTAATTCAATTATTAAAAATGCATCATGTCTGAACATGTAAACTACGCTTTGAAAATGTCATTTTATTAGCAAAAGTGTGTAAGTACGAGAATAGGCTTGCTTCCGAACTTTTTCTTGATTAACTATCTGTAATTGATTTCTAGTGTATAATATTCAGTAAATATGTTTAATTTAACATAATTGACATAAATTTTTATATTTCTTTCTTGACGTTTACTGAAGAAATGCATTTTTAATTCAATGATCTTTAAGCAGCAGATCAACTTGAAAAAACTTAGCAATTCTTGTGTAACTGTCTTGTCATCCTTTTTCATTTGGATGGCTACACTGGCTGGAAATGAACATCATGCCATCTAATAAATGGTTTTGTGGCATGAAAAAGAATAAGAAGTATCAATTGTGGTCTTTTTATCATCGTCGCGCCTGTTCAAATCCCTTTTCAAGAGGAGATACGCCCGGGAGGTCTTTGATTTCCCCGGCTTCACATTTTCCCTGTAAGGTAGAAATTTTATGTTATATGTCACCAGAATGTCGGTTAGCATGTGTCTTTACAGGCATTTAACTTATCGGGGATTCCTAGGTTGTTCCCTGGCCCTGATTTTCCGATAAGCAATAAAAGGATATGGAGTAAATGCACATGTCCCAAAAACCTGTCTGCAGAATTTGATGAAAATACTGTATGAACATCTATAAATAACAAAGTTAGTGTAAATTTGGCTTCTGTACATATGACACTTTCGACAAATTATGTTTCTTCTGTGCAGATTAAATCAGAACATTTGGAAGGCCATAAACCATGCATTTGTACAATATATTTTCCTCAAAATCAAAAGGGGCATTCTTTTCATCAAGTCAAATACTGTGTATAGAATTTATTAAAATCTGTGAAGGCAATCTCAAGTTATCATATACAAAGAGCTTATTCTAAAAATATGCATTAAACAGCATTTGATTGAAAAGATATTTTAACTTTAAATAATGACGACTTCAATACGTATTATAAGGACATCTACCCTAAAGAACTTACTTTGAATAAAGCCAATTCTGATAATCATCATTGTCCGTTCTTAGACATCCATTTTGATATTACGAATGGTAAATTAGATATTAAAATTTATGATAAAACGGACGATTTTTCTTTTCCCATAGTTAATTATCCATTTCTGGATGGCGATGTTCCATTAGCGCCATCATATGGTGTTTATGTTCCAGACAATACGCGTATTTGGACCGTACGCGTACGGTCGGACCGTATGAGTATACGTGTACGGTCTGCTACGAGCTCCATGGACCATACGTGTATATTTAGACCGTATGAGTACAAAGAAAAAGACAGACACTACATTCGTTATTCAAACAGAATTAAGTTACAGGCAAAACTGATACAGAAACTGTATAAATTATTATGTCTTGATAAAAATAATAAATTACTAATACAACTGAAATGAAATTAAAGAAGAAGTGAAATAATATCAAAGGTGATACATAAACTTCATTTTTACATTGAGAAATTTTTGTTCGTTGATAGCAGAGACATATAATTATATTTCTCTGTTGATAGGGGGTATTCTTTTTGGAGCACCTTGTAATTTCCGCTGTTATATTTATTCAGTCGTCCTTGTAAGAGATTATGGGATTTGCACCCTTGGGGGTATTTGGAAAAAAAAATGTTGTTTCTTAGAGGTGGTATTCAATGATTTTTTCTCCGGATTTTCAGACGAGAAAACCATATATTTTATTTCAATTAACATTCCATTTATTGTTTACGAAACACGATTTTTTTTATTATTTTATCTCAAATAACGTTCAAGTAATAAGTCAATTTTACAAAGGCATCTCCAATTTTATTTTTCTCCTATTATTTTCTTTAAAATAACGATTCTTAGAAAATCTTGTTTCATTTATCTTTCTAAACATACGAGCTTAATTCACTATATAATATTGTATACGATATATTGATTTATTGATATAAATTATCAAAGAACACGCAAGACAGAATTAGCCAGACCGTACGCGTACGGTCGGACCATACGCGTACGGTCCGACCGTATGGGTATTTCGAAAAAATACTCGTATGGTCCGGACCGTACGCGTACGGTCCAAATACGCGTATGGTCTGGAACATTTACATATCTCAACTTGTTCGATTTGCTCGAGTATGTAATAACGTTTGCAATTTTAATGAACGGAATCTTAACTGAAAAACTATTACATCATGGTTTTCGTTATCACAAACTAGTTGAAACCTTTACTAAATTTTATCATCGATACAAAGACTTGGTGCATAAATACAATGCAACCTGTAAACATCTAATCAAGGCTGGTATTTCACATCCCTTATTTTACGGTAATGTTTTACATAAGAGTAAAAAATACTTAAACTCGCCTAACAAACTTATAAAACCTTTAAATTGTCTAATTCATAAGGGTTATAATTACGGTATTGTCGTCAAGTCATTACGTATGGCCTTCTTTGGTATTAACATTGATTTTTTGATAGGGTCTTTGCATTTTAACTAAACACATTCTAAATTTCTAAAATCTGTATTGCATGGACACGGGTTATGTATTCCGGTATATGTATGAAATCATTATGCTAAACTCCTCACAGGATGGGATCTTGGTGGAAGCTGTATACTGAGGGTACATAACTTACTTTGTCAGTTGGTAATGGGTCTGGAGCTGGCATGTCAGTTAACTGCTAGTAGTCTCTTGTGATTTCATGTTTATGTCCGTATATTTAGTTCTTTCAGTTTCATTTTTCACAATTGACTCAGTCCTGTTGCCAACTGATTTTTACTGTTGTTACGATTGTTTTTTTATTTATCACATTGGCTGTAGGGGGAAGGTTTGGGCCCAATAAAACTAGTTTAACCCCGCCGCAGCAGGTTTGCGCCTGACTTAGAAGTTTATTAAGCCTTTGTGTGTCTTGTCTTTTTTCTAGTTAGTTTACTTTATGTCTATAGGAGTCTAGGATGATGTTTATTTCGCAGAACTTGATTACTCTTTATTCAGGGGCCGACTCCGACCTGCCGTTGGGTGTGGGGTTTTCCCACCGTTCATTGAAGATCTTATGGTGGCTTTGAGTTATTATTACTCCCCTTTGGGTCGTTGTCTCTTTGACACATTCCCCGTTTCCCTTCTTTTTTCTATTTGTCATATAAAAAGTAAAGTTTTTCCCCTAAAATTGTTTTCTGATTTTACTCAAAATCGAAAGGACCTTCTTTTGATCGTGTCCCATCCTGTTTATAACGTTTATAAAAATATGTGAAGGTGATTTGAAGATATCATACGACATAGAGCTTATTCTAAAAATATGCCCTTTTTCATAGAAAACTAATTTTTCCCCAAAACATTATTTTCCAATTTTCCTCAAAGGGAATGGAAACTACCTTTGGTCAATATCAAATTTGAGTGTCGTAATAATTCAAATCAATGGAGGCAATCTTGAGTTATCATACGACATAATTCTCAAATTATGCATTTTTCATGTAATGACTTAGTTTATCCCCCAAAATTGTTTCCCGATTTTTCTCAAAATCAAGAGGTACCTTCCTTTAATTGTATCCAACACTGTTAATAAATTTTATATTAATATGTGATGATAATTTCTAGTTATCATAAGACATAGAGCTAATTCTCAAAATACAAAAAATGTATGCACTTTTTCATAGAAAAACTTTTAGTTTTTTTGTCCGGAAATTGTTTTCAGATTTTCTTCAAAAACGAAAAGAAGCTACCTTTGGTCAAGACTAACCTTCGAAATCATTTAAATCTGTGGAGGTAATCTTAAATTATCTTACGACATAGTGTTAATTCTCAAAATGTGCATGTTTTCATGTAAAAACTAATTCATTTCCCAAAAATTGTTTTCCGATTTTTCTCAAAAATAAAAAAAAGGATTTACCTTGGTCAGGTCAAACTTTCAATTAAAAATCATACAATTCCATGAAGGTGATCTTGAGTTATCGTACGACAAAGAAAATGCTGATTACTTACTGGCAAAGTGCTCTTTCACTGTAATCAGCTGCCCATAAAAAACACTAGTGTCTCAAGCTAATCGTTATACTTAAAATTTCTCGGGAACTTCAAATAAAGAGACCAGAAACCAGTCTAATGAGGGATAACTCGTCGTGTCTTTATTTTTATGCGCATTTCAAAATCTAGTTGAGTTGCCAAGCTTTTAGCTTGCAATTAACACGGGAGGGATATGGAGTAGATGCAAATGAGACAAAGTCTCTAGAAATACATAGTAATACTAAGCAATGGGACAACGTTTTTATTGTTGTTCTTCATCTTGAAGCTCAGTCTTGAAGTCACCATGAGGCTTAACTCTTTGTTATCATAACTGAGAATAAAAATAATTCAAGAAAACCCTTTCAACTCCAACGCTGATTGTATATTGTAAGAAATGGAGCATTATTGATTGATCGATATTTATAAACTGGTATACTGTTAATATACAAGAAATATCAACTTCCGTCAAAAAATAGTTTGAACAAATGTACAAGTATAACTAGTATGTCAATTGTTCGAAGAACAATTGATAGGTCTTTCCCTGTATTGCGTTATAATGTTCTAATTATTGCTTCATAGATAATACCAATATTCTAAGGTGAATATGTACATTTATTGATTCTTTAACATGAAATACGATTTTTGGCTGTGACCTTGAACTTTGACCTTGACCTTATTTTGAAGGTCATGTCTTGCTGAACATTTTTTGTATCGAATATATGTTTGTATCTTCAATGGTATTTGAGCTATAGACAAAAATCCAAATTCGGACATCAAAAATCGGTTTTTGGTCCATAGACCCAAAACGGTTGGTCGAATCATTTCGGACCAAATGTAACAAATGTAGATCTCAACAAGACACACATTTTCTCCATTACATTTAATCAGCTATCTATCACGGTTCCCGAGTTAATCTAATAACAAGGTCTGAGGTCAAAGTTCAAAGTGACCAATGACCTTTGACCTTGATATTTTTAGATGTAACACATATCACCTAAGATGAATGGAAAAGGTTCCAGATTTGTATCTCTAACCGTTTTCGAGAAAAAACGTACTTAAAGATGTGACGAAATGTTGCGGGGGCATAACTCATGAACGGTCCACCGTAGAGTTTCGGTCCAATGTAACGAAGGTCTGTCATGACCTAACAAACATTTTTGCCATTACATTTCTTCAGCTATCTCTTATGGTTTCTGCTGAGTTTATCCCATAACAGTGTTTTTCGGACTTTGGGCGAAAATTCGTGGACGGAAAAAGATTTTCGACCGTTCCCTATTTCTTATTAGCTAGACATGGTCCCGGCTTTTGTCCCAAAATATGAAAAGGATATGTCCAACCATTTTTCTGAAAATGAGGCAGAAAAGAAGAAGAAGAAGAAGAAGAATAAACAAACGAAATACAGAAAGGTCTTTCCCTTGTAAAGGGGAACGACCTGAATTAGTGTTTGCATCTTATTCTCTGTATTGATACAAAAATCATTTATGCAATTACTGTAGCATTTATCAGTTTGAAATTACGGCTTTATGGACGGCTTAACTCATTTTAAATTTTCAGTTAATGCGCTTGAATATACTGTTGAGATATTTCTTGATTTACCACACTGTAGTCTGTAGCTCTGTTGCCTTATATTTAGCTTTTAGAGGTCATTTAAATGAAACAACATTCCAAGATTGTGTCATACATTTGCAAAAATTTATGTTAATAAATCGGTAATGAATGGTATTCCATTGAATTTGGAAAACATCATGTACTGTAAAGATATTTTGATAATCTGCACTCATATTTAATTGACAATACATTTTACTGTGGCTTGCATGACATTTCAAGCTTCTTGCGTATTCTTTATTTGTCACAAACATTACATTTCATGCATATTCATTTGAATTCCGTCAATTTGATAGGTGAACACCAATCACTTGGCATATCATTTGATCACGTGGAGAATTAATTTGTAAAAATAGAATCTTAATGTACATGATGTACTTTCCAGTAAATAAATTGTGTTTTCTTACATTTCGGTTAAAATGTAATTAAAAGAATTTAATGCATTATTTTGAAGTTTCATAGGGATTATGAAAGTGTTGACCGGGTGCACATTTTCAACATAATGCGCTACCGCGCTACATTAAAAATGCGATTCGGTCAACACTTTCATACCCAAATGAGACTTCAAAATAATGCATTCAATTGTAAAAT
>MJUU01010038.1:131249-157396 GCA_002080025.1 Modiolus philippinarum | reverse complement strand
AAAAAAAACGGTTTTTGATAGTTATTAAGGGTATGATATGCAAAATCCCTACAAATACATGGTATGGTTAAGCAAATGGAACAAAGCTTTTGTTGTTCTTCATCTTGAAGTCACCATGAGGCCTTCAACAATCAGCAAAACACTCATACCTCATAGTAAGTTCAAGACGGTCCCTGGCAACGACTTGAGCTGAATTTACTTAAATGTCGGACAACGTTACACCGATGTGTATTTTCTTTTGATCACCGGTGCGTGATTAACAACATAAAATATATGGTAAAGTACTCTTAAAAACACTTTTATCCACTGCCTGACAATAGAACCCTAAGACGATACACAACAAACGATTACAGGTCTGCTTTTGTGACTCACACCTATGCTCACTTACTCATTTAGGATAAAATTCATTGGAAATATGATATGCTATGTCCTGAAGATTATTGAAAGTACACAAGAAATGTGTTGGTGTGGTGGTTCCTGGGATGATATCTCATATGGATATACTATTTTACTTTCAAACTTTTGCATTTTTTTCTGTTTTGTAATTTACAAAATTTAATGTAGACCCCCTGTTTATAGTGCCAACATCTCACTGTTTTCTAATGCCAAACTCATCAAATTTTCTTCCAATTAATTTGATGAGTGTCTTCTGTTTGTACATTTGTTGTAATTATCCACTAACTTGAAACACTAGTGCTTCTGTAGGGCAACGGATGACTTTTGCCTCTTTAATTTATGTTTTTGTCGACCCCGCATCTATGACTTAAATGGCGTTGTTCAACATTTATGCTTTCTTCTCAGGCCGATGATAGGGACCGTCTTGAATTTAGTATTAGATATGAGCAAAGCTAATCGTCATGGTGACATCAAGATGAAGCGTTGTTCCATTGCTTGGTGAGACGATGTATTTAAAGAGACTGTCCTGTATGCATTTACCTCATATTGCTTGGTTCTACCATGTATTTGTAGAGACTTTGTCTCGTGTGCATTTACTTCATATCCTTGCCATCAGTCTACCAATCTGATATAACATCTCTGAGGTGAATTATATTTCCTTAGAAGATTGTGCAGAAGAATTATTTTATAATTTCAGAAAAGAAGAAAAAAATACAAAAGTCTCCAAACTTCTGATTTGCAGATTTGTTTTAGCAAAATAGGGGTATTGATTGATAAGCGATTATCCGCGTTTGCTGTTCTAAAATACAATGATGATTTTGAAGGAACCTCACAAGAATCTGACTGTATTTTGTTAGTATTTAAGAAAATGACTCGTAAGTTGGTATTGCTACCAATTTGACAACCATTATTTCTCAAAGACTATCAAGTATGTATGCAAGAGGACTAAGTAAAAGGAATAATCAATACTTTTCATAGCACGAAGCCAAAGAAAATAGACTGAATCATAAGAAAAAAGCACGGACTAAAACTAAACTGTTTTGAAAATTAATGGTTTCACCATATCGTCGGTATTGTTGACGATCCCGCATCCATTGATCAAAGGATAAAAAGACATGGATGTAGCGTTGCTCAGCAATTAGCAATGAATACCGCTCAAACCGGTGCTAGGGGCCGGTCTTGAACTTGCTATGAGGTATGAGTAATGCTCATTGTTGAAGGCCTTATGGTGACTTCAAGATGAAGAACAACAATAAAAGCGTTGTTCCATTGCTGTGTTTTACCATGTATTTTAGAGATTTTGTCACATTTGCATTTACTCCATACCCCTTCATTGTTAATGATGATTTTGAAGGAACCTCACAACAAACTGACTGTATTTTTTTAGTATTTAAGAAAATGACTCGTAAGTTGGTATTGCTACCAATTTGACAACCATTATTTCTCAAAGACTATCAAGTATGTATGCAAGAGGACTAAGTAAAAGGAATAATCAATACTTTTCATAGCACGAAGCCAAAGAAAATAGACTGCATCATAAGAAATTCTCGAAAAGCACGGACTAAAACTCAATTATTTTGAAAATTAATGGTTTCACCATATCGTCGGTATTGCTACCAATTTGACAAAAATCACAAAACCTCTAATTTGCAGATTTATTTGAGCAAAAAAGGTGTGATTATCCGCGTTTGCTGTTCTAAAATACAATGATTCCCCGCGAGAGAGATGTATGCTCTATATACATTACAGTTATGGTGTACTTGTTTTTGAGAGAATTTCATATGAATGCACTATCATTCTTTCAATTTTTGGCTTTTTAATTTTTTCTGCGATTCAAAATTGTTTTTCTGACCACCTGTTTATTGTGCCCACGTCTCATGATTTTATTATGCCAAGTTTTCTTACAATTGGCTCGATGAGTGCCCTGTGGTTGTTTAAATTTTGTGATCGTCCTCTACTAGTCTTTTTGTCGGGAAATTGATGACAGCGATTGTAAGAACACTTTGCCAGTTCAGTTTATGTTTGTTGACGATCCCGCATCCATGGATCAAAGGATAAAAAGACATGGATGTAGCGTTGCTCACCAATTAGCAATGAATACCGCTCAAACCGGTGCTAGGGGCCGTCTTGAACTTGCTATGAGGTATGAGTAATGCTCATTGTTGAAGGCCTTATGGTGACTTCAAGATGAAGAACAACAATAAAAGCGTTGTTTTATTGCTGTGTTTTACCATGTATTTGTAGAGATTTTGTCTCATTTGCATTTACTCCATATCCCTTCATTGTTAATGATGATTTTGAAGGAACCTCACAACAAACTGACTGTATTCTTTTTGTATTTAAGAAAATGACTCGTACGTTGGTATTGCTACCAATTTGACAACCATTATTTCTCAAAGACTATCAAGTATGTATGCAAGAGGACTAAGTAAAAGGAATAATCAATACTTTTCATAGCACGAAGCCAAAGAAAATAGACTGAATCATAAGAAATTCTCGAAAAGCACGGACTAAAACTCAATTGTTTTGAAAATTAATGGTTTCACCATATCGTCCAAAACTTCTAATTTGCAGATTTATTTGATAAAAAGGGGTAATTATCCGCGTTTGCTGTTCTAAAATACAATGATGATTTTGAAGGAACCTCACAACAAACTGACCGTATTTTGTTAGTATTTAAGAAAATGACTCGTAAGTTGGTATTGCTACCAATTTGACAACCATTATTTCTCAAAGACTATCAAGTATGTATGGAAGAGGACTAAGTAAAAGGAATATTGAATACTTTTCATAGCACGAAGCCAAAGAAAAAAGACTGAATCATAAGAAATTCTCGAAAAGCATGAACTTATACTCAACTGTTTTTGAAATTTATGGTTTTACCATATCTTTAAAATCTGAAAGTATAGATAACATTAATGTTCAAGTCAGAAAATCAAAGTTTTTAATAAAATGGATTTTTTGTGGAAGATTTATTGACCTTAGTGAATGGTATTAAGTTATAAAATATATAGTGTGTAAAGTCATAAAGGACCGACCATTTAACCTGAAAAAAGGGGGGGGTATGTTTTTTGGGACAGAAAATTTTTTGCACATGTATCAACAAAATATTTTTTTTTCAAAACTAACATTATTCTTTTTGGCAGAAAGCCTCCTTCAGAAAATTTTTTTTTCATCATTTTGGCAGCCAAAATATTTTTTTCACATAAAATCAGCCCCCTTTCAAGTTAAATGGTCGATCCCTAATGTTCAGTACTATTAATCGGGTATTTAAAGGAATGCAAAACAGATTTAAATATGGTCATATTTCAAATAGTAAAGTAATCGGATTAACTGTAATCGAACCTCTGAAATATCTGGTTAAATATATACATGGATATTCAAGGAACTGATTTCGACAGTCATTGTCAAAAGCCAAAACACAAAATAAATATAGAATGTGAACAGATGGTACAAAGCTTTGTACAGGGGAGATAGTTCTAAAAAAATTGCAAACTTCTCAATAATATACTAGACAACAAAAAAAAAAGAAAAATTACACTAATATTTTATCAAGACAATTTTTTTTTATATCAAGCATTGATACCAATTTCTTACAACATTGTAAAGCTTTCACCATTTTCAAAACAACGGTGGCAAGTTTTCAACTTTTCATGTCGCTTTCAACATTTCCGGTTTACTTTACACAGAGAGTGACAAAAATCAAGTTCACACTTCAATATCTCAAATGACATCATCTTGCGTTCATATCTGTCTAGCTCTGTCGTCGTATAGAAAAGATCAGAGTCTTGATGAAGTCTTGTGGGATATTGTTACACTCTCTAATCAGTGCTGATCCAAGTATGGGCAGCGCTTCAGATGGATTTCCGAAATTCGGCAATTTCTGACACGACGTCCAAGTTCATCCCACTGGTGCTCGATCGGAGAAATATCAGGAGACATTGCTGCGAAGGGTAGCAAAACGGACATTATTATTATTCAAGTAGTCCATAGTTGGACGTGCAAAACGCAGCACTGGGCATTGTCCTGTAAGGATACGTGATTAAAACGATGTCTACATAGAAATGGGGGTACCACAGGAGGAAGAATTTCGTCCCTATACCGTATGACATTTTGGTTACCATTAATAATTTTGAGTTGTGTGTGGTCATTGTGTGCTATTCCTTCCCATACCATGATTAAACCACCACCAAAACGATCAGTTTCCTATACACAGTCATCAGAATAACGCTCATTGCGTCTGTGGTACACCCCGGCCCTACCGTTACTAAACTTAGATAAAAATTTGATTCATCGCTGAATAGCATTTGCTACCACGTCAGTCTATTCCATCTAACACGTGCACGAGCCCATTCTATTCGTGCAGCCGTATGACGTGTCAGCGCCGGTCCTTCGTAGCCGACGTGCTCTTAGACCAAACCTGGTGTAAGTGATTACGCACCATGGGAGAAGAAATTCTGCTACGGATCAGACCGATGATTCGGCGTGATGGAACAGCTGCATTCACAAACCGGTTACGTAAGTGTATTATCCGGATATGCCTGTCCTGACGTAACACTGTTTTACGTGACCTACTGGTGCGAGGGCAATCATTTGGTGTGCCAATATTTCTCAAAAGAGTCCTTAGTCTATAAATTGTCACTCTAGACACATTAAAATGATTTGCAACTTCAATCAGAGGCCTTCCTGCATTAAACATTCCAAAAGCGCTTGTTCTCGTTCATTTTGACGTAGGCGGGGCATTGACTTATGTGCAACTTTTCAAAATTTTCAGAGTGGCCTTTTGTTTACATTTGTGTACGACACAAATGATGACCCTTCCAACGAGTCAAGTGAACCTGCATACATGTAGAAATTTAAAAAAAAACCTTTTTGTTAAAATTCGTATAATGACGCAACGTCATTTTCGATTTTCGTAAAAAAATGTTTATTTGAAAGACGAATCATTGTAGTTGGTGTTTATCATTAAAATTAATGTAGATAATATTTACTAAAAACTGGTGTAACGTTTTTTTTTGCCCAGTATATAGACACATTTATTGCCTATTTTATTCTATTCACAAAGAAATGTATTGTAGAAGGGAATAGGTACACTTTATTATTAAATGCTTTATAATCTATTTCAATTTTCTGAAAACCATTTCTTGTAAATACTTGTAATCACGCACTGCTTCACCTTTATATGAAGGTTTTAAATTAAACGGGAGATAATAAGGTATTGTTATTAGATCCTTACCATTGGTCCTTAGTTTAAATAACCTGTGATGTTTTTATTCTGAAAAGCACTATTTTTTCACTTATACAAAAGTCATTTTGTAAATTGTAAACTCTTGAATTGATTATGGATTTATTTAGAAATAACATGAACTGTCCTCTCTCACGACATTTGAGAAACAATGTACACTCCTTCGTTGACCTAAAATTCCAAATCATTCAAGAAAATTTGAACTGAGACAGACAGATAAGAAGAAAGAAGAAAAGATTTTAGATGTATCAACTAAATACGCCAGAACATGATGAACTTAACAAAAAAAAAAAAAAAAAAAAAAAAAAAAAAAAAAAAAAAAAAAAAAAAAACACATTTGCCACAAATTTTGGAAAAAAGTTCAAGATTAAGTTAAACAGATTCTGATGATTAAACTTGATTGCTTGTTTGTTTTTGTTGTATTGGTAACATCATTTTTGTCATTCAATATGTGTCTGAAAAGAGTCGGGAGTTTGAATGTTATATATATTTATATATTTCTATATCAGTCTTTTGTGTTGTTATGTTTACTTTATTTATTTTGTATATGATATAAAAACATCTTACAAATAGTAGCTGCTCCTATACTACAGAAAAAACAGTGTGAATAGCTCTTTTCATTTCATTCGTTTTGATGTTAAAGCATTAGATTTTAATGCAAGAACAACTGGACACATGTGTAATCCTTTTTTTATTTATCACTCAGACCTGTCAAGTCTCACGCTTTCGGCGTGAGAGTCACGCATTCCAACACCAAATCAAGCTCTCACGCTCACCCCTTTCAATGTCACTCTTTTTTAATTTCCGAGAAAAATAGATTTCAAGTAGAAAAACGACCTTTTCATAATGAAAAAAAACCATAAATAAGGGGTTGTTCTACACATCCTTCCATAATACTGGTTCATTTTCTACTGCCCTAAAGTAAAACAATTTTTTCAATGGAAATCACAGATATGAAAGCTAATTTTATATTTTCCCTTTGTAATTAAAAATCTGGTTTCAAATTCCTTGTTTTTGCCATTTGAAATGCTCTCAGAATGCACCACTTTGCTTCTCTGATATTAAATCTTGAAGCTATTCGCCCGGACGCCCTTCGTTTCACTCTTGGAACCCAAACACCTTGACAGCTCTGATCACTACATTCACCAAAACAATGTTAGAACAGCTTTTTGTCTTTCCCTACGTATCCATGCTATGCAGTATCGAGTTTTCACTGAGGATTAAATGTATTTCCCAAGCAATGCAGTCGCACGAAAGATGATTTTTAAAGTATCTTTAAGTATATTTCCCATTTTGTAAATTCAAACTATAACTTAAAAAAAAAACAGTTATAGATACATTTTGAAATTTTGAATTTTACAAAATGGGAAATATAACAAGTATATCCCGAATTATTTGACAACTTTATATGAAGCACCTGTCTGTCGGAATATAACAGGGCTTTATCATGTACTTATATACAAGTTGTATTCATTTTATAGTCGACCACTGCATGTAAATCAGTTAATCATTTCAATTTTGGTCGTTCTCTTTGCGGAAATCGAATCCATTCTGTTAATTGTTTCTTCTATTGTAACAACGCTATCTTTTTGCGTGCACTGCAACAAATAATATGGACGACGACTGAGTTGAGCCTCATTTCGATAGAAACTGAATCGCTATGTGTATTCTTCATCACAGTTGACCAGTTGTTAGGTCTAATACATAGCGTACCTTGAGACTTCGTTACAACTCTGATTTAAACTCTTGAATACACATTAAATGCTATATTTTTTTATACAGCACAGATAGCAAAATGGTGCAGGGGCACTGAAGAAGATCAGGTTGCGTTGCTGTAGACCTTTTAGCAGTTTTTCTGAAATTTTATTTTTCTTGCGCAAGTTGAGTGAATATTTCAACAAAACCATAACATCGAGGTCACAGTCTCTTTGTGTGCTCAAAGGTCGTTTACCACTTATATATTTGGAAGTTCCGGCTGATGGTAAGTCGTAAGTTCTTGAGTAAAATGACGACAAGGTCAATATAGCGGAAGAAGTTCGTGCCTCTCTTTCATCGACGCGGAGATAGAATTAAGAGGTCACCGCTATTTCGAAGCTATATCACGGGCTTTGTTTGCTTTTTTTGGCGCCATTCTGCCATGTGCATTCTGCTAGGACGTTGCACCTGCCACTCAATACTCGCCTACGGTTGTCGTGAAAAGGGTATTTCAAAAGCCACACCATTAGTTCGACTTAATAACTACGTTTTTGTAGTTTTAACACCGAAAGACAACTTTCATCAATCCACAGTATTGTCTCTGACACGTACATTAAATAGAAATTTTCATATTCTTTGGAAATATCGAGCTGACTTACAAAACTCTGTCAATTTATAAAATGGTGTGAACTGTAGCGATAAAGACTAAATCCGAGTTACTCTGATAGGATATGGTTTGCTCTGCAGTAAACCAGACCAAAGCCGAGTAACTCTGATAGGATATTGTTTGCACTGTAGTAGAACAGACCAAAGCCGAGTAACTCTTATATAATATTGAGGAAGTACAACAAATTGCATATATCGCGTAAATAGCTTGATATCTTCTAAGTATACGGTTAATAACAGTAGAAACATAGGTATATCTATTCTTTTCACCTGTCTGCAGAATTCTTTTGTTATTTATGTACAAGGACGCCGTAACAAAATTTTTAAAACATATTTTTTCTCAGAAACCTTGCTTTCCATGATTTAATGGGTTCTCATTGGTTTTCTATTATTCATAAATTGTATCATTTAAATAATTTTGATGGTGAACATGGAGTTTCTGGTGATAATATTTAAGTATTGAATTTCAGTATAATGTAAGATTTTAGCATTTATCTTGACGAATGCTACTTTGTTATGCCTTTTGTGAAAGGAAGAAAAGCCAAAAGATAAGGGCGGTCACGTCAAACGCATATAGTAGATTAGTATACTAATGATAAAAGTTTTTGCTTTGCTCGAAATATACCATTTTATCGTAAACGAAGCCAATGAAATCAACTTTTAAAAGTGATATGAATTAATAATTACCATGGTTTTACATTGTCATGGTGACAGAATATAATATTTGTCCTTCCGTTGAATTCAAGTTTTTAATAACAACAACAAAAAAAAAAAAAAAAAAAAAAAAAATAATAATAATAATAACTGGTACGTCAATTATTCGAAGAACAATTGATAGGTCTTTCCCGGAAGTTGCGTCATTATGTTTTCATTATTGGTTTGTTTACAAGAAAAAGATTCTAAGCTTGAAAATTCATTTATTGATTCATAAACGTGGTTTGAAAATTTTGACTGTGACTTTGACCTTTGACCTTGATGTCATTTTGAAGGTCACAATGTCCCGAATATTTTTTGTATCGAAAATATGTTTGTATCTTCAATGGTATTTGAGCTAAAGGCAAAAAACCCAAATTCGGACATCAAAATTCGGTTTTTGGTCCATAGGCCCAAAACGGTTGGTCCAATCATATCGGACCCAATGTAACAAATGTAGATCTCAACAAGACACAAATTTTCTCTATTACATTTAATCAGCTATCTGTTACGGTTTCCGAGTTAATCCAATAACAAGGTTTGAGGTCAAAGTTCAAAGTGACCATTGACCTTTGACCTTGGCACTTTGAAATGTAACACATATCACCTAAGATGAATGGAAAAGGTTCCAGGCTTCTATCTCTAACCGTTTTCGAGAAAAACATACTCAAAGATGAGACGCAACTGTTAAGGGGCATAACTCATGAACGGTCCATCGTAGAGTTTTGGTCCAAATGTAACGAAGGTCCGTCATGACCTAACAAACATTTTTGCCATTACACTTTTTCAGCTATCTCTTATGGTTTCTGATTTTATCCCATAACAAGATTTTTCGGACTTTGGGCGAAAGGTCGCGAACGAAAAAAATTTTTAACTATGCCAAATCCTTATCAACTAGACATGATTGGGACTATTGTGTTAAAATATCAAAAGGATTTGTCCAGCCAATTTTCCGGGAATGAGACAGAAAAGAAGAATAATAATAAAGATCTAGTACGTCAATTGTTCGAAGAACAATTGATAGGTCTTTCCCGGAAGTTGTTCCCGGAAGTTGTGTCATACTGTTTTCATTCTTGATTTGGTTATAAGACCAAGATTCTAAGCTTGAAAATTCATTTATTGATTCACAAACGTGGTATAAAAAATTTGACTGTGACCTTGACCTTTGACCTTGACGTCATTTTGAAGGTCACAAAGTCCCGAACATTTTTTGTATCGAGAGTATTTTTCTATCTTCAATGGCATCTGAAGGAAAAGCAAAAAAACCCATATTCGGACATCAAAAATCGGTTTTTGGTCCATAGGCCCAAAACGGTTGGTCCAATCATTTCGGACCTTCTGTAACAAATGTAGAACTCAACAAGACACACATTTTCTCCATAACATTTAATCAGCTATCTGTTATGGTTTTCGAGTAAATCAAATAACAAGGTCGGAGGTCAAAGTTTAAAGTGACCAATGACTTTTGTATATAGCATTTTTAGATGTAACACATATCACCTAAGATGAATGGAAAAGGTTTCAGATTCCTATCTCTTACCATTTTCGAGAAAAACATACTTAAAAAATTACCGTGTTTGGGTACGTATTACCCGCAATATACATTAGTGCGGGTTTTGCCTACCCGAACACGGTAATTTTTTTTCGGTTTTCATATCAACCTCAATCTTTGACCTTGACCTTGACATTTGACCTTGAACTCATTTTGAAGGTCAAAGGTCAAGGTCACATGATTCTATGACTAACTGTTGTTGAGAAACAAGTCAAAACAAAAATATCAAAGGGCATAACTCTTGAACGGTCCATCGTAGAGATTCGGTCCAAATGTAACGAAGGTCCGTCATGACTTACAAACATTTTTGCCATTACACTTCTTCAGCTATCTCTTATGGTTTCTGAGTTTATCCCATAACAATGTTTTTCGGACTTTGGGCGAAAATTCGTGAACGAAAAAAGATTTTGCCTATTTCTTATCAACTAGACATGGTCTGGACTATTGTGTTAAAATATCAAAAGGATTGGTCCAGTCAATTTTCCGGGAATGAGGCAGAAAAGAAAAATAATAATAATAATAATAACCAGTATGTCAATTGTTCGAAGTACAATTGATAGGTCTTTCCCGGAAATTGCGTCATAATGTTCTCAATAATGATTCATCACACAAATCAACATTAAAACCTTGATATGTACATTTATAGATTCTTATACATGTCAAAAAGATTTTTGACTGTGACCTTGACCTTTGACCTTGACCTGATTTCGAAGGTCATGTCTTCCTGAACATTTTTTGTTTTTGAAGATAAGTTTGTATCTTCAATGGTATTAAAGCTATATGCAAAAACCCAAATTTGGACATCAAAAATCGGTTTTTGGTCCATAGGCCCAAAACGGTTGGTCCAATCATTTCGGACCCATGTAACAAATGTAGATCTCAACAAGACACACATTTCCTCCAATACATTTGATAAGCCATCTCTTACGGTTTTCGAGTTAATCCAATAACAAGGTCTGGGGTCAAAGTTCAAAGTGAGCAATGACCTTTGACCTTAGCATTTTTAGATGTAACACATATCATCCAAGATGAATGGAAAAGGTTCCAGGCTTCTATCTCTTACCGTTTTCGAGAAAATCATACACAAAGATGTGACGAAATTTTGCGGGGGCATAACTCATGAATGGTCCACCGTAGAGTTTCGGTCCAAATGTAACGAAGGTCATTTTTGCCATTACACTTCTTCAGCTATCTCTTATGGTTTCTGAGTTTATCCCATAACAACGTTTTTCGGACTTTAGGCGAAAATTCGTGAACGAAAAAAGATTTTCGGTCGATGCCTATTTCCTATCAACTAGACATGGTCTACACTATTGTGTTAAAATATCAAAAGGATTTGTCCAGTCAATTTTCTGGGAATGAGGCAGAAAAGAAGAAGAATAATAATAAAGAATAATAATAAAAATCAAAAGAAATACAGAAAGGTCTTTCAGTTGGAAACGGGAAAGACCTTAATAATCAAACGAAATACAGAAAGGTCTTTCCGTTTGAAACGGGAAAGACCTTAATTAAAAGGTCAATTGTTAAGAGAACAATTGCAAGGTCTTTCACCAGTTTTCACCATGATGATTCCATGAAAGTCAGTTCCGGTTGCTAATTGCATTTATGTCCTTTTCACATTATCACAAAACTTTTCAGGTATTGTTTCTAAGCACTTTTATGACAAATAACTAAAAAAAAACAAAAAACTAAAAATTGGCTATGACCTTGACCTCTGACCTTTATGACTTTTGAACTTGTGCTCAAATTGAAGGTTTCTTTTTACTGACAATACTATCTGTAACGGTTTAAAAGTTATATGCAAAAACCCATTTTCCGGAACGCTTCAAGGGCAATAACTCTTTAGGGAGTCATCTGAGAGTTTCGGTCCGAATGAAAGCAATGTAGCCCTTGATATGTTGAACATTTTTGCTGATATACTTTTTCAGCTATCTATTATGGATTCTAAGTTTATCCCCTAACAAGGTCAAAGGTGAAGGTCAAAGGTCACCGATGACCTTCAACCTGGTACTCAAATTGAAGCTCTTTTCACACTGATCACTTTATGTAATATGTTTACTATATTATATGTAAGCGTTAAAAAGTTATTTGCATAAAACTGATTTACCGAAACGCGTCAAGGGCTATAACTCAAAAACGGTTGATCACAGAGTTTCACGTCTATTGAATAAAATGGAGATATTAATGAGATGAGTATTTTTGTAATATAATGTTTTCAGAAATTTTTAATCGTTTCCGAGATATCGCGATAACAAAATTTTAAGTGGCGGCCATTTTGTAAATGGCGGCCAAAAAAATTTTTTTGACCCCAGATTTGTAATCAGGACTGTATGAGCTACCTGGAAACCAAATTTGGTAGAAATCCGATAACTTTGAAAAATTTGCATATTTAGTGGTCAAAAACGCGTAACCAGGGTCGCGACCCCAAATTTTTTTTTTGCATGATAAATCATCCTGAGGATGAATGCAACATTTTCCCTACCTCAGATTTTTGATATCGATTACGGTTTCTGAGCTTATCCCCTAACAAGGTAAACCGTATTCGGGGAGATAACTCCGTTACTATAAATAGCTCGATATGCTTGCGTAAGTTTTCGCATCCTCAGCCAGTATCGATCCATCACCTAAAATCGAAATAATATGTCGCGTAGTTTTTGAGCATGACCGGCGGAAGAAAAAGAAAAAAAAATAACTAGTATGTCAATTGATCGAAGAACAATTGATAGGTCTTTCCCTGTATTGCGTCATAATGTTCTAATTATTGATTCATAAAAACCAATATACTAAGGTGAATATGTACATTTATTGATTCTTTAACATGAAATACGATTTTTGGCTGTGACCTTGACCTTTGACCTTGACCTCATTTTGAAGGTCATGTCATTTTTCGCATTAAATATGTTTGTATCTTCAATGGCATTTGAGCCAAAGGCAAAAAACCCAAATTCGGACATCAAAAATCGGTTTTTGGTCCATAGACCCAAAACGGTTGGTCCAATCATTTCGGACCAAATGTAACAAATGTAGATCTCCACAAGACACACATTTTCTCCATTACATTTAATCACCTATCTATTACCGTTTCTGAGTTAATCCCATAACAAGGTCTGGGGTCAAAGTTCAAACTGACCAATGACCTTTGACCTTAGCATTTTCAGATGTAACACATGTCATCTAAGTTGAATGGAAAAGTTTCTATCTCTTACCGTTTTTTGAGAAAAACATACTTAAAAATGTGAAAAAATTTCAAGGGGCATAACTCACGAACGGTCCATCGTAGAGTTTTGGTCCAAATGTAACGAAGGTCCGCTATGACCTAATAAACATTTTTGTCATTACTCTTTATCAGCTATCTCTTATGGTTTCTGAGTTTATACCATAACAAGATTTTCGGACCAGGGGGAAATAATTCGTGAACGAAAAAAGATTTTCGACCGTTCCCTATTTCTTTTCAACTAGACACGGTCTAGACTACTATGTTAAAATATCAAAAGAATTTGTCCAGCCAATTTTCCGGGAATGAGGCAGAAAAGAAGAAGAAGAATAATAATAATCAGAAGAAATACAGAAAGGTCTTTCCCTTGGAAAGGGGAAAGACCTTAATAATCGGAAGAATTACAATAAGGGGAAAGACCTTAATAATAATAATCAGAAGAAATACAGAAAGGTCTTTCCGTTTCAAACTAAAATCCTCGTAGCACGAAAGTCAAGTTTTATCACATTCTTCAATTTTATTACCAACTATTTCAATATTTTCAATGCTAAATCATAGTAACAGTGATTAATCACACTTGACATCAGCTTTCATTAGAAAAATATTTTGTGATAGGTAATCAGTCGCAAGTTCAAGAAGAACGGTCAACAGCCAGGTTTTTACTTATGACTGAACTCAAAAAGATAGTGCATTCAATAAAACGTTCTGAGTCATAGATAGTGTCGTCAATGGAAATGTTTCCTGTTTGGATTAGGAAATAAATTTTTAAATGAATACCGAGGCAAGAGCCAAAAATCGTATATCCAGAATGCAGGGCAATATAAGGATTACATACAGACAGTCTCCGGCTTGCGGGGTGTGACCCCTCCTAAACGGAGGCTGAACCCGAGGGTCCCGGGATATAGAAATAGGACCCATTCCGTGGTTGTGCGGGATTAATAAATACACAACCCATCTTTCGGATGGGATGTAAACTCAGGTCCACGTGTTGGAAGAAATGCCACGCTTCCTGCACGTTAAAGAACCCTTGTAGCAAGCTCTTTTTGGGGTGGTCCGTAGGTGATCGGCTACAAGGCTAAATTCCCCGCCCTTGACGATTTCACCCTACTTTTCCAGTGGCAGTCAGAATTTCCCGTCCCATGGCCATTTCCATACCCCAAAGTGTTCTCGTCTTGATATAGCTGAAATATTGCTGAGTAGACGTTAAACAATATTCAATCAATCAATCAATCATACAGACAGAGAACGTAAATGACGAAGACGAAACAAACAGTACATAAAACAAACGCCACAAAAAATAAGGCACTAACAGTGTGAACCCCTAAAAAACAGGAGTGTCATCAGTAGCTCCGGACGGGTAAGCATGACCTGCTTCACGTGTGACACCCGTCACACTGCGAGTGAAAAGTCCGGTGTAATGTCAAATTCGGTAAGTGTCAATCCAGTAATATCTGTCAATCCAGGTAACGAGTAACTCCGAGTCCACTAAGGGTTCGATAATAAATCACTCGGACTTGCTCCAGGCTTAGAAAAACACATTTTTTTACTATCAAATATGAATTTCCAAATCATACAATCTGTCCAGAAATGGATAGTTTTAATAATAACAATAAAATTATTTGTGAACACAGCGACAGTGCATGTCAGAACAACAAACAAGTCATATGCACTTGTTCTTAAAATATAACAAAATATATTGGGTATAAGTATACCCGTAAAATCTGTCAATGGGAGATCGTTTTACGCTTCCGTGTATTTCATTTAACAACCTTGAAGATAAAAAGACTTGGTGTTATTGTTATATAACCGATTTTGGTTGAGTCAATAGTGTATGCTTTGATAAACAAGGAACAAAATGAAAGAAAATTAGTTATGTGGTTTTGCAGCTTGTGGTGAAATGAAAGTAGAAAAAGCTGACACAACAGAAGATTTGTACATCTCCATGTATAGAAGGTACAGGTAAGGGCTATGTATGCACTATAACTATTTATTTTTGTAGTTTAAATTGCATGTCAGCATTTACTGGTCATAAATTGCCATATTGCAATTTGTTTTAGGTTAATGCTACTTTCATTTCATATAAAGACTGGAGGGGCAAGTCCTTCGAAAAAATAAAACTTGCAAAAGGTATCATGTTTCATAAAAAGGATGCTTCTATAATAATATCGTGTACCAGACGAGTATTTTTATTGGTACTTTATTAGTCATGCATTTGCAAGAGCCTGTTAAAACTGACTTTTCAGCATATGTTGTGAGGGTTTTTATCGCAATATTTATAAATTTGATGGTCTTCTTATTGTTAAATGTAGTAAAAAGTAGGAAATCTAGCCACAAAAAAATTGTTGGACAGTTAAGGAATGGCCTGCATATATATTTGGTCAATTGATTTTTCACAGGACTGAGTTAATTACCCCCAATAGTGTAATTAAAAATGATGTTTGTGAAACCTGATAGGCTGCTGATCGTTCTTCCTATTGCAATTCAATTGCCAAACAAAACAACTGTAAAAACTGTTAATATTCTTCATTAAATGATAAGGAATTTTGCTTTTGGCTGATAGGTCATGATAGCATTTCCTTGCTTGTACCTCAGAGTGAGTAGACCTCCCTTGAGGTCTAGGAGTGTTTTACTTGACCAGTCAGAGACGATATTTCATTTCCAAACAACCAATCAAATTGCGTATTCTTACTAACATTCGTCTGTGTGACATCTGAAAGAACAAATACATAATACCGAAGCTACAAGAAATACGTGAAGGGAATTTAAAATCCACAGCATTGATGTCAAATTTTAAAATGAGAACAGAAAAGAATTTGAACGTAATTAGATCTGGTATAAAACGTTTTCTACAATGAAAAAAAAAATAAAGATATGATACGATTTTGTATTTTTTTCTTTGTAAACAATGTTGAAATTATATTTTTTTTACTTACCGTCTGAGGACAATGCATTTTCTTACAAATCAACAAAGAGTCCGTTTTTTTTAATTTCATTTAATAAAGCATTTATTGACTTAATTACGGTCTACTCATGACTATACGGACCTGGTCAAGTAGACCTCATTAAAAGTCAATAATAAAAGAAATAAATCTTGTACTTTTTAAACATGTTTAGCTCGTAATAAAATATGTTTAAGTTTCAGAAAAACTTAAGGGTTGTGTATTTAAAGAAAACACTTTGGCCGAAGTGCGACGCGTGAATTTCCTTTGTGTCAATGGCATTTAATTTCTATAGATGCGACTGAATAACAAATTGACTGTAATAAGGTGCACATTAATGTAAATTGAGAACTTAATCGAGTCGCATCTATAAATTACCTGCCAACCATACCACTAAGGAAATTGTCGCGTCGCGGTTTGCCCCTAGTGGTAAATTTCTCTATATTATGCTTCTGTAATTCTGATTATAGTGCCCACATCTCTATTTATTATGACAAGCTTTCTTACAATCGACTTGATGAGTGCCATGTGTTTGTCTATATGTTGTAATAGTCCCTTAGCTTAAGACACTAGTGCTTTTTGTCGGGCAATTGATGACAGTGATTGTAAGACCACTTTGCCAGTTCAGTTTATGTTTATTGACGATCCCGCACCCATGACCAGAAAAGACATGGATGTAGCGTTGCTCGACATGTAGCAAAGAATTCCGCTCAAACCGTTGCTAGGGGTCGTCTTGAACTTACTATGAGGTATGAGCAAAGAGCATCTGTTGAAGGCCTCATGGTGACTTCAAGATGAAGAACAACAATAAAAGCGTTGTTCCTTTGCTGCTTGGATACACCGTGTATTTGTAGAGACTTGTCTCGTGTGCATTTACTCCATATCCTTTCATTGTGTATTTAGGAACATGATTTATTTGTTCATTTCAAGATTCTTCTCTTCAGTATTGCCTCTGTTAAGTAAGATGTCCTATTAAACCAGCGAAGTTTCCATTACCCGAAATAGCAAGAAAATAAAGAATACATCTAACTAAAAAGTATTCAGTCCCTTGGTGTGTTACAATATTTTGTTGAGAAACACTCCTCTATATAATATCTTTGAAATTATACCAAAAATCACAGATCAACTGGACCGCCTCTTTCCGTAGCACCTTATGATACCTCAGTTTTTATATAATTTCAATTTATAGGTATGAGTAAAGCTCATTGTTGAAGGCCTCATGGTGACTTCAAGATGAAGAACAACAATAAAAGCGTTGTTCCATTGCTTATTTTTACAATGTATTTGTAGAGACTTTGTCTCATTTGCATTTACTCCATATCCCTTCATTGTTAATTTTAGACTTGAGTTTGTCTCTCCTGCAGTGTGGAGTCCGTAAAAAGATTCGTGAGAGAGATGTAAGCTCTATATACATTTCAGTTATGGTGTACTTGTTCTTGAGAGAATCTCTCATATGGATACGCTATCACGCTTTCACACTTTGGCCCTTTTTTTTAATCGGAAATTGCTATTCTGACCACCTGTTTATTGTGCCCACGTCTCATGATTTTATTATGCCAAGTTTTCTTACAATTGGCTCGATGAGTGCCCTGTGGTTGTTTAAATGTTGTGATCGTCTTCTATCGTCTTTTTGTCGGGCAATGGATAACAACAATTGTAAGAACACTGCCACTTAAGTTTATGTTTGTCGACGATCCCGCATCCATGGATCATTAGGTTAAAAAGCATGGATGTAGCGTTGCTCGACAATTAGCAATGAATTCCGCTCAAACCGGTGCTAGGGGCCGTCTTGAACTTGATATGAGGTATGAGTAAAGCTCATTTTGAAGGCCTCATGGGGACTTCAAGATGAAGAACAACAATAAAAGCGTTGTTCCATTGCTTATTTTTACAATGTATTTGTAGAGACTTTGTCTCATTTGCAATTACTCCTTATCCCTTCATTGTTAATGTCATACTGCTAGTGCTTTTGTTTTGTGGCGTTTTTGTTCATTTTTGTTTGTTTGTTGTGTCATTGTCATACTGTTTCAATTCGTGTTGCTGTGAATTGCCGTGATGTTGGATTTATGATTTTGGAATTTCCCCTTTCCTCATTCTTGCTTCGGTATTCGTTTGCCGATGTATTAAATTTCGCAAAAATTGATTTGAAAAATCCAACTTAATATGCTCACTAGACTGTGAAATTGTTGGAAAATTGCAGACTGTCATTTACTACCCAAGTCCAACCCAAATACAAAATATCATTGACTTACCACTTATACAGATACTGGGCACTATGTATTCTCACTAGACAATGAGACTGGGGTTAATTACAAAACCCATTTACCAAATACATATATCATTTTTCTATCCTGATTTTTCATTTTAGACTGACGATTCGGTTCTCAATTACTTCATAGATAATAAAAACCAATCATGCTCACTAGACAATGAAATAGAGGTCATAGACATAGGTTATATATGGCAAAACAACGGCGGTTGTATACCGAAGGTACAAAGCACAAGATAATATAGATCAAAGTCCAGAGAAAAGCCAAGATCGAGACCACCTGAAGACGAAAGATTACAGACACAACTCGCCCACAAAATACACGGACAGCACAAATACAACACCCAAAACTATAAAGCACTAACAGTATAAACTGTAAAAATACAGAGTGACATCAGGTGCTCCGGAAGGGTTAGAATGTTCTGCTCTGTATATAACAACCGTAATAAACTTAGTAAATTGTAAATGATTAATGTCAAAACCGCGAGATGGTAATATAGCTAAAAATGTCTGTTTTCGTAATTGAAACCGACATTTTATATCTGTTTACGATGTCTTATTGACGGTCATAGAATTTCTGAAAGGGCGAAAGTAACAAAGGCAAAACATCCTAGGCTTAGCTGTTTCTGTGATAAGTGTTTTCGCTCTATAAACAAAGAAACTGTATGAAAAACAAGCTCTACAATAACGAATCAGCTTTTAAAAAACATTCCATACACTGGCTAGGTGCTAAGAAGGGAAAGTTCACAATTGTGAAGTCAAGATCATCACGTTGTCATATAGTCTAAATTTCAGGCGTCCATTTTCATCAGACTATAATATCTGAAGCTGAAATTAAATGACGGAGCTAGTTGGTTTTGTTTCTATTGTATGAGCCCTGGTAAAAACTTTGTTTCATACGATTAAAGGAAAATGTAAGCTAAAAGTGACCATAGGAATCCATATTGTTTTTTGGAAAAAAAAACTAGTGCTCCTTATTCAATGAAAATGTTTGCAATCATAAATTGAAGCATCTTTTACTTCATTTCATTGTATTTCTTGTTTGTTCCTAGTTTTTTTCTGTCGAAAGGTTGTATAAAGAGTAGAAAACTCAAACATTTGAATGCTTCATATGGCAATAGGTTAGACTCTTTCAGAAGAGCTGTTCAAAGAGATCTTTGGATTTTTTGATAACCCACATCTCATTAACGCCGCTCGTAAAATAGGCTCTTTCGCATTACAAAAGGTCGTGTACTACTCGAGACCAACCCCAATACAAAATATCAATGATCTAAAGTCATTGGCAGACTATCATACACTACCCAAGACCATCCCACATACCATTTATCATCAAACTACCATATAGGTATTAAGAAACTTATCTGAAATACTGAAGCAGGTACAAAAATAATATTTCATCAGTAGATGCACCTTTGGTATTCAAGAAACTTAAGATAAAATCTAGGTCAAATTGACCTGCAATTTAAGCATGAGTGACTCAGGTTATAGTTTGTGTTGCAGTTCAGATACAAGATATTAAAGCAGGTAGGGGAATAATACACCTTAGATAGTCAAGCAGTTCCTGGTAGAATTAAATAGCCCTGGCCTGCATTCTCAAGTTAATGTTTGTGTTTTGAGTTCGGATGTGAGCTAATGTTTTGCTAGTAGATGCGTAGTGGATAGTCTGGAAGTTCCTAATAAAAATTAGGTTAGTTTTACCTCTATTTCATGTTTCTATAATTAGGAGGTCACCGATAGAGATAAGGTCATCAAGTTGATACAGTCTTACACCTAACGTTTGTTGGTCAATTTTAGCATAACTAGGATTTCAGTTAAATGTGATTTTTTGTTAAAAAATTGATAAAAATGTAATTTTAGCCAAAATACTTAATAGGTTACCGATAGAATAAAAAGGGTGAGGGAAACACTTACAATGGCCTAAAAACACAGTCACATGCCACAATGTACTAAGGAACTAAGAAAATAAGCAAAAAAAAGACAAAGGACAAACGTAAACAACAATAGAAACTCTGGACAGTCGTTTAAAAAAAATGAACTCCTGCATTTTTCATAGGTTTAACATGAGCAATTTTATCTAATAAAGAATGTGACAAAATAACACCAATTGCATAAAATTTTGTCAGAATGCTATAAATGTATAAAATATCATGATGGAAATTAATTTAATGAGTCACCTAGCAAAAACTTATTAGGCTTTTAAATAGATAAAACCAGGGACGTCCGACAATTTGACAGAATAACATAAACTTGACCAGCCAACATCCTTAATTAATGCATCTCTATATATGGTCTCTTTATATTTCAGTTATGGTGTATTTGTGCATGAGAGAATTTCTTATATGGTTATATTACCATACTTTCAAGTTTTTGCATTTATTATTTTTGTAACTTCCAAATGTTATTATGACCACCTGTTTATACTGCCCACATCTCACCATTTTATACTAACAAGTTTTCTAGCAATCGACTTGATAAGTGCCCTGTGTTTGTCTAGATGTTGTAGTCGTCTACTAGCTTAAGACATTAGTGATTTTGTCGGGCAACGGATGTCAGTGATTGTAAGAACGCCCTAATAGTTTTATTTATGTTTGTCGACGAACCTGCGTCCATGACCAGAAAAGACATGAATGTAGCAGACGACCCTGCGTCCATGACCAGAACAGACATGGATGTAGCATGGTTCGACGTGTACCAAAGAATTCCGCTAGGGGTCGTCTTGGACTTACTATGAAGTATGAACAAAGCTTATTGTTGAAGGCCTCATGGTGACTTCAAGACGAAGAACAACAATAAAAGCGTTGTTCCTTTGATCTACCATGTATTTGTAGAGACTTGTCTCATATTCACTTACTCCATTTCCTTTCACTGTTTATCGTACGGGATATGTTCAGCTTTCCCGAAACTTGACTTATTTGAACAAAAGTGGCGAAGGGATTGACTTTATAATTATACAAACTATTTTCCGTTTCAAAAGTTTTTCATTCTACAAGTAGATAAAAGAAATACTATATTCGATACTACTCTATTTTTCAAAATGGTACTGAATAAAGATTATATCATCGAAGATTTTTTAGCTGATATTGGTGTTAGGACGTACAATTTTTTCTCCTTCCAAAAATTTGAAAAAAAAATTATTCTTTGATTTCGTGGCATTTTAATACTACATATTTTACTTAAAATTTCCAAGAATTAAACAATAACTACTTTAAAAAGTCATATATCATTGAAGTTGTAACTTCCGTGTTTATGGGTATGATATGTGTGTAGACTCAATTGATATATATATATACTTATATAAATATAACGCCGGATAAAACATGTGTAGGATTTCAAGGATCTGTTTCCTATGTGTGGGAATGATGAGAATACAGATGTACACTGAGTGTAGTTATGTAATTTGGTACATCTCTGTGGATTTACAATGTTAAATATGTTCTATCCAAGATTCAACAAAGACAGGTAAGAAATACTAATGTGTGCATCTTTTTTCAAACATCCATTGTTTCCAACATCTCACAAAGAGATGGCAACAAGTTAAAACAATATAAGAAGTTATAAAAGAACATCATGATAAGAGTGTCCTTTCCAATATTCAACAAAGAGCAGTTAATATATAAAATTCCGACAGAAGTTAAATTTTACAAGAGTTAAAAGAACATTCATATAATTTCCACGAGAACTTTCACATTGAGTTAAAGAAATTTTGTAAATATTTGAAAGCGATGCTTTGCCGGGCTTTTAAACTTTGCAAATTTATTAACCAAGATGAGAGAAATTTGATTATTGATTTGCTTCAGTAGTAGAAGCTGTTTCTCAAATGACCTAATTAGTTAAATAATGACGATAGTATTAGGAATAGATTTGATGGGAAATTTCACCAGACTAGCGAGGAGAAATAGTTTTTAACATATCATATCGTACAGGATCTATGAATTCAGTAACTTAGAACCTAATAAATGCCTCGCCCGTCCATGCTGAAAATGGAAAATTCCAACTGACCTAATAAGAAAAATTTTGCATGCTCACTAGAAATTTGGGTCACCGTCAAAAGCCATATAGCAGACTGTCGTTTACTACCAAACACCAACCCAAAACCCTGAGAAACTAAGCATGCTCACTAGACCATAAAACTGGGGTCAAGAACAAAAGCCATATAGTATGCTGTCATGTATTATCGAAGTTCAATCCACATACCAAATAACATTGACGTACTTAGGAGTGATAGATACGGAGAAACCTAACATAACAAGTTGAGATCACAGGAAAAAATGCATACGGCAGACTGTCTTATTTCACATAAGACGAACTCACATTCAAATTTTCATTGACATAAATAACTAGTTACTGAAAAACTGACCTCGTCAGAAAAACTTAACATCCCCACAAGACCATAAAATTTAGGTCACCGAAAAAGCCATATGAAAAACTGCCATTTACTAACCAACAACAACCCACATACCAAATGTCATTAACTTATCGCTAATGCTTACTGAGAAACTTAACTAATCACAAAAATTTATCATGCTCACTGTACTGTAAAAATGACGTCAATGACCAGAAAAATACTCTAATGCACTTATATACAAGAGAAATTGGCATGTCACTTATAGTTACTGTTAAACTGAACTAATCACAAAAAAAGCTAAATGGACAATGAAATTGAGGTCTCAGACATAATCCATATAGCAAACTGTCGCTTACTACATAATAACAAGCCCTATACCAAATATTATTGAAACACCACGTGTAGTTGCTAAGAAACTGACCTAATTAAAAACACTTAACATGCAAACTATTGTTATGGTGTACTTGTATATACTATCATACTTTCAAATTTTGTAATTTCGAAATGTAATTCTGACCACCTGTTCAAAGTGTCCACATCTCACTTTTTTATACAATAATGCCAAGTTTTCTTACAATTGGCTTGATGAATGCCCTTTGTTTTTTATATATTGTAATCGTCCATTAGCTTAAAAACCTAGTGCTTTTGTCGGCCAACGGATGACAGTGATTTTAAGAGCGCTTTGGTTATGTTTGTTGACAAAAGTGCATTCATGACAAGAAAAAATATGGATGTAGCGTTTTCGACAATTAGCAAAGAATTCCGCTCAAACCGGTGCTAGGGGCCGTCTTGAACTTACTATGCTTGGATCTACCATGTATTTATTAAGGGCAAAAATCATGTGACAGACTGCCAAGTACTACACAAGGTCAACTTCATAACAAATATTACTGACCTACTTTATACATGTTACAGTTATATTACTAATCACAAATTACTAGACCGTGATATTGAGGTAACAGACAAGCCATGTAGCAAGCGGTCGTATACTAACCAATACCAACCCATATACCAAATATCATTTACCCATGACATATAGCTGGTGAGAAATTGTCCTGATTACAAAACTTACCATAAAAGTTAACGTCGCTGCCACTGTCATCAAAGGCCACGTGCTAGCTTTCAGCGCCTTATGTGGCAGTGGATACAAAAACATATACAAGATTTTTACATTCAAGTATCGGAGGGTCCTATCTTTAAAAAAGGAGGGTCTAATTTTGTTAAAAAATAAGAGAAGTCAAGGCTGTTTTTAAAATATTTCTCAATTTTTGCTTAGATTTTTCAAACAATTTAATTTTTTTTCAAAATTTTCAAAAAGGGGATGTATCAACACTTGAAATTACCATCTAGGACCACTAATTGGCACACTTTTTTTCTTCACATTATCAGAAGATAAATAAGTTACAAGGACAGGAAATAAACACGTCACATAAGGACATGAAAATTCATCCTCAGTCGAACATCGGTACACATTTGCATCACCTCCTACGCATCGAAGAATGATGACTCCTTTCACCAACCACATCAGTTACCATCGTACACAATATGAAAGCACTAGTATCAAGCACATGACAACATTTGCAACCGATCACAACATAACTATTATCCAGCATATTCCAGTCTCTACCGTTGATTACAATATTATTTCTGAGTTTAATTCAGCAGGTCGTACATTTTATACTTTCCGTTCAGCCAATCCGATTGCATGCAATATGAAGCTTCATAGACGAATCATTTATCTGCAGTTGATGAAATATATCTCAATGTTTGTATGTTGTCTATTTCAAATTCTAATATGGCTTCCTGTATTAGCTTTGTAAATAGAGTCATGTTATAATACCAATATAACACTCTTAGCACATGCGCAAAAGATGCATAGTTTCTGTTGTATATTTTGAATCTATTTTTTATTTTAACTGTCAAAATCTACCATCCACCAACAAATTTTTAATTAAATTTGTTTCCGAAATTCATTGTGGAATTTTTTTTTTTCTACTTGAAAAGGCAATGTTCGGGACAAACTTTATTTTTCCTACTTGTGACGTCACAAATAAAATCGTAATGTCCGGTTCGTCAGCAGCGTTGGTTGGAAAGTTTGAATGGAGATTAAATGGACTTGAGGCATTTTCTACAGTTAAAATAGCAATTAAATCAAACAAAAGTAAGTTTTTATTGTATTTGTGGAAAGTTTTTTGTCAGCGAGTTTGTTTATCAAAATCAAAATGTTACGGAACCATTAGATAGTCGCTGCTCGCTTCGGGTATAAAATGGGTGAAATTTCCATATTAGAATCGAAATAAATCATACCCGCCAAATACTATATTGTCATTATAACATGGGCTTTCGTTGTTTTTGCATATTTTACCCCTCGCTAACGCTCGGGATAAAATATTTGCAAAAACAACTCAAGCCCATGTTATAATGACAATATAGTATGGCGGCCATGTTTTATTTCTTAATGAACAATAATTCTGGAGGCGGTTTGTCATTTTGTGCAGTTGTTGGGAAATAATTCCTCCCACTACAGAATGAAATTTGGTGAAATATATAGTAAACATACGTGATGTAAAATGTGTATTGAATGACAATAGAAAATATATCTCTTAGGGCTGCCCATAACATAGAGATATACCTTGTCATAAGCACTGAATTTGAACTACAGATATCCATAATAAGAAACAGATGGTCCTCGGCACCTTTTTGAGAAGACTTCATTACTATGGATATCCAGAATTTGTTCCAAAAGGTCCACAAATTGAGAGATTGTTTACAGCCGTCAAACAAATGAGCCAATCAATTGTCTGATAAAAGTACTGGAATAAAATGGATCTCATCATGCTTACCAAATTCCATTTTTCTTTTCTGTGCCACATTTATTGGATGTCTTGTTCCTGCATGGTGTTTCTGCAGTTGCCACTGTTCCTGCATGGTGTTTCTGCTGTTGCCACTGTTCCTGCATGGTGTTTCTGCTGTTGCCACTGTTCCTGCATGGTGTTTCTGCAGTTGCCACTGTTCCTGTATGGTGTTTCTACTGTTGCCACTGTTCCTGCATGGTGTTTCTGCTGTTGCCACTGTTCCTGCATGGTGTTTCTGCTGTTGCCACTGTTCCTGCATGGTGTTTCTGCTGTTGCCA
>MJUU01010038.1:89875-103728 GCA_002080025.1 Modiolus philippinarum | reverse complement strand
AAAAAAACATCTTGGATGGGGAAACAGGGTTTTTAAGAGTCTTTGTTAAATCTCCCCTCGTGAAACGGGAAAGTTGAGAAAAAAATGATGAATTTCGGGAAAGGGCCCCATACAGCATAAGTTTTTAAGCCGTGATGGAAAAAACTCTAATTTAGTAAAGGGGAAAGGCGAGACCCACTTGATTTTCGGGACTACTGGATTTCTCATTTGTAACTTCGGAAAATCGGATAACCCCTATTTTAAGGCCACAAATTCGAGATGGAAAAACCCATTTGGATACCTAAATACAGGCATGTTTTTGACCACGGAAAATCACGATTTTCAGTCCAAAATAAAACAGGATTGGCAAAAATTGGTTTCTTGGATAGGTAAAAAAAAACAAAGTTTATGACACTTGATTATTTGTACGTGAATCAGAAATGAGCAAGCAATATGGGCAGTTAATTTACACATCGTATTCTTTTAAATTTTACATTTTGAAAGTTCAGTATACATGCATTAAATTTTCGAACACAGCTCTAGGGAAACTGGGCATTCTATGATTTCCACGCTAGTTTATAGAAGTTTACAATGGCAAGGGTCATATTACAGCCTTCAGTGGTCAATTAGTAGATTTTGGATAAATTTTATCAAAATTTGCTATATTAGTTTTCCTGTTAATTTATTTATAAATTGGGGTGGAAAATGTGCCTTAATTCGCGTCTTTAATCACAAAATTCCACCAATTTATTGACATGAACAGTTCTCCGAGAGCCCAGATCTGAAGCCCGGAGCCCAGTGGAGCCCGGAGCTCTAATGTTGGAAACCGGAGCCCTTGTGTTGGAGCCCGGAACCATAGTATTGGAGTGCTGATCCCTTGTGCTGGAGACCGGAGCCCTATTGTTGGATCCCGGAGCCCTTGTGTTTGAAACCGGGCCCAACGTTAAAAAAAAATGCAAATCCGGGACCCTGAACCCAATTTTATTCCCATCAATGTAATAAGTTATCAGAACTTTCCGGTTTTTGTCAAAATGTTAACACAAAATGTGTCTATTCAGAATTGAAATTATTTCCTTGGAGGAAATTAGCTTTTGCACAGAAATCTCTGTTCTATAAATGGCTTAAAAAAATTTCGGGAAAACTACGCTATTTCTTTTTTGTCAAGAGCAAATTACTCTCAAAACTCGCCATATTCACACAGAATTATAAAGAGTCTCGCTGCGGTTAAACCGGGATGCGGGGTTGGCTTTGTTGTAAACGGAAAGCGGGACAGCTTTTTAGTGAGCGGGAAAGGGATCATCGAAAATAAAAATGCACGGGGAAACGGGAAATGATGTCGGAACCGGGAAAAGGTTGCTTTTAAAGAGTGTAAAATATTTCCCGTCCCATTAATGCACCTGGTGACTATAAAATTCCCGTGTATTGACATTATTGAACGAAAATTTCAGGCTACCGGAATTTTAAACAGTTTTAAATAAAGATTGGTTGGCGAGACCAGTATGATTTTAGAGACGTCGGGATTTTCCATTTTTCAAATTCGGGAAATTAGATAACTCCAATTTGCAGATCACGAATTGAGAATGAAAATACCTAGCCCTGCTAGACCAGGGGGTGGTTTGGGTGGGTCGTGTCGTGTCGCCGATTTGTACCATACTATGCAATGTTGTATAACTAGATTCACACCACAAAAAGAACCCTTTTTAGGGATAAAGTTGGTGCAATTTAACATGTAACCAGTGGGAAACTTCATACAGCCATGCCGAGCTTTCCCAAGCAAAGGATTCGCTTTTCCAATTATTCAGCGATTTCAACTAAAAATTGAAACTGCGTTATCAAGCTGATATACATTTGTCATAAACTTTCGAGGTGTCGTTTCTGTGGCAATTGTCATTCACACCAGCAGCTAAGAAGTCTACAGCAAAGCTAGTCGAAAAGGACTCTAAATCTCCTTAAAAGACAAAAAACTACCACACAAAAGAAAGTCAAGAAACCAAAGAAGAAGTGAAGTCAAGAGTTTATCTCTTACATATGCAGACAAAAATCCTTCTAAGGGCTTCTAAACTTCTCAAAAAAGAATATTTATAGTTGTTATATCAGCAATTTTTAAAGTCAAAAACAGCTTTTCCCTCTGTATATAGTGTATTTTCTCTTTCTTATTAATTCCCTTTTCCCCCTTTTTATATTGATTTTATTTACTTATTTATTTATTTATATCATTATTTTTTTTTTTCAATTGGTCCTTCTCGATATTAATACTTCATTCTTTGTTGCCTCCGGGCTCCTACACTTGGGCTCCGAGCCCAAGCACTAGAACTCTGGGCTCCAACACTAGGGTTCCGGGCTCCAACACTAGTGTTCCGGGCTCCAACAAAAGGGCACTTGGCTCCAACACTATGTTTCAGGGCTCCAACAAAAGGGCACCGGGCTCCAACACTATGTTTCAGAGCTCCAAACCAGGGATCCGGGCTCCAATACTATGGCTCCGGGTCCCACTCACTTTAACAAAGATTCTTAAAAAAAACCTGTTTCCCGATTCAGGGTGATTTTTTCAGTGTTTCCCGTGTCAAACCCGTTGTTGGGATTAAGCAGTATTCAGTGAAGTCTATTACCGCTTCCAATCATGAACCCTCCAAGTTTTCCCGGCTTCATTCTCACTTAAATGGTAAGGCTTTTTTATTTCACCCACTTAGATGGAAAGGTTTTTTTTTATCTCGCCGTCTTAAAAATTGCTTTTTGTTGCATCATATTAAAAATTGTCTTTGAAATACGTAATAAAATATATGATGACCCTATAACGTCCCGGTCGTGGACGAATCTGCTGGTGGATGAAAAGCTGTCACAGAAACACTAGCCCCATCTATTGTCATAATTCAATCATACGCGTTTTTTCCGCCACGTTTATTTTAAGCACATAAAAACAAAAATACAAAGACAAAAGTTAAAAGATAAAATATAAAAGTTAAAGAATGATGCACAATGAATACTTACTTTGAACATTTCTCTTTCAAATTATAAAACATGAAATTTTTCGAAATTAACACGGTAGATATAATGTCGTGAAAGAAGAATTTAGAACTTAACGAACAAAGCATAGAAATGGGAACATTTAAAGAAAGAACATAAAATATAACAAATTGAGTTTTAGAAACAATAATATAAAATATAAAAACTGCAGAAGTCGGGATGAAATAGGAACATTTAAAGAAAGAATATAAAATATGATAAATTAATATCCTAGAATCTATAATATAAAATATAGAAAATGCAGAATTATTGATAAGGAAAGTGAAAACAATAAAAAGAGAAGATAAAATTTACAGCATATAATTTCTCTGGTGGCGGAAATACCCCTCCATACCCAGTTAGGCGACATTGTTATTTGATAATTTACTTACACGTGTAGTGAATTGGCTTAAATGAAATTTATCAGTAATTTGTATGAATTTCGTTGATCTTTTCTTGTATAAAATACTGTCGCTATCACACACACGTGTGCCAAATAAAAAAAATACGCTAATTTTACTAAAACTGATTTTGAAATATTTACAGATTGAAATACCTACAGATTGCGTCGAAAAAATTCACTACACGTGTTATTAAGTAAATTATCAAATAACTATATGCCCATGAATGTCGCCTAACTGGGTAGAGGAGGTATTTTACACTGGACGCGGGTATACCAATTTACAAATTTACTGGGTAAACTTTCCAGCATTTCACATGAAACTGGAGTAGGGTGTCATGGCTTCATAATACTAAAACATATTTATCATTATGCGAGTATATCTACACATTAACGAGGCTGATGATTAGTTTCTTTACAAGTGTGTCTAATTATTCAGTTGTTAATCTTTTTTTTTTAGAATTTCGGAATCACATGACCTGAACCGATCTCGGTATAGACAATCCCTGTTATACCTCTTTTGTAACCAATAGTTGTCGAAATGCGCATATGCAGAATTTGAATTCACAGTAACTTCGGTATTTAGTTATTTCTATTGGTTACATGATTATTAAAAAGTAAGCCGATACTTTTGAAAAGTAAGTCGATACTTTTGAGAAGTAAGCCGATACTTTTTTCAGTATGCATTTTTTTTCTGTATCGGCAGTTACTTTCAACAAGTAAGCCGTTACTTATTGAAAGTATCGCGATACTTGTTGAAAGTAAGCCGTTACTTATTGAAAGTATCGCGATACTTATTGAAAGTAAGCCGATAGAAAAAAGTAAACCGATGGAAATATCACAATTTTGGCATGAACGGCCGCTCATAGATATGATAAATCTATAATTAAATTAAATTAAAATAAAATAAAATTAAAATAAAATTACTAGTAAATATATAAATTTGCACCAAATTGATAATGAACTTGTGAAACTCGCTCCTGACCTAATCAAATATGCTTAAGCTTTTTTCATTTTTATTTGTACACAATGCAAGATATAGGGTTGCCTTTTTATCGAATTTTCTAAGCATCCGAAATGTTCTCATTTCAAGACGATGTCAAATGTGACTCAAATGTCTTTTTCCTTTGATAGCGTTTCATTAATATAATATTGACTGAATTTAAATGTATACCTGATCCGACACACTGTATTACACTAAGTAAACAAAACATTACATAGCCTCGATTTAATAATAAACTGTTCCAATTTTGTTACAGTTGGCAGACGTGTTTACTGAAGCTATTCTAACCGAGGATATAACCCAGCCCCTCGACCCAGGGGCTACCAGAACAATGGCCGAGACAATGGAATGCATGAAAGGGTTAAACGAGAAGGACTTTTTAAATCAGCATTTCCTAGGAGGAGAAAAAACAGGTGTCATTACAAACAGTGAAGAAGGTAAGCTAAAACGAAAGTAGAATTACGGAATTCCCTTTGTGGATAAAATACCAAGAAATTTATTAAGTGTAAATTTCCACAAAACTTACAACGGACATGCATCTAAGAAAGTGTGTCTATACCCCAAGTTTACTATGAATTGGGAAGCGAGTGATATTGATTTTTGGACTGGAAATGTTTTCAGTAAAATCAACTTTTTTCAAGAGAGTGAAACCACAGAAAAATGCTCGGCGGACAGTACAAGTAAGTGGTAAATTTATGTCTGAAAAAAAGAGAGAACAAAAACATCAGGTATTACACTTTTCAAAAAAATCTCAGCTAAGACTTGATTTTTGTAAACCTAATCATATATAATGCTGACAAGTATACCTTGTCATATATTGGGGTGATTACTGTAAATTCTTTATTTTCAATCAAAAAGTAGAAAATTTCACACAGTTTAATACTTTATTAATGTAGATATGTCAAATGCTAATTAGTATTTTATTTAGATGCAACAAATTGACCTTATCACATAATCACATCTGAAAATCCCTACCTTATCACATATTTTCATCTCAATTTACTACCCTTATCATATAATCTGGAGCAAGAAAAGGGTACCTATTCCAGCCTCATCACATATTGGAAGTGACCCCCCCCCCCTTCGAGCTGATCATGTTGCTACGATATCAGTCTGTGCTGTGTTAGCCACTAGCCCTACGCCAAAGACTTGTAAAAATTTAGCCCAATGGGCTAGTTAAAATTGTACCTTTTGAACACAGAGAGTTTGGGCTTGTACTACACTGGACCCTACTAGCCGCTCTGGGACCCTACTAGCCGCTCTGGGCTAGTGAATCAAAAAATTTTGGCGGAGACTGCGATATCAGATAATTTAAGCAAGTTAATAATATTTGACCGAGGATTTTCGTTTGAACAAGCAAGTGTTGCTTTAGTGTAAAAACTGTTTCCCAAATAGCGCAATGAAGAACACTAAGGACTGTATTCCGAACAGATTTGAGGGGAAATTTCACGAGAATTGTTCTCCCTGTAGAAGAGAGCACACGGAGAACCAATCAGGAAACGTGAAACCTGGATGGAAATCAGAGAAACTTCACTTGACATCGTTCTTGTGTTGAGACACTCCATACATTTGCGTTTCATTATAGTTTGCTGGTTTACTTTAGGGCTGCTTTAAAATTGAGTTTCATCTTGCTCTTCCGTTGTCTGTTCTCTTGATCCATGGATTTGTTATATTTTTAATATTATTTGGCAATGCTTTGGTGAATCAAAAGAGATGTTCCGGGGATTAACCACCCCCTTCCATAGGCCCTCCAATATTTGGGTTACTGATTATAAATCTCTCGACTGATGTTTTGCAACAGTGTGTTTCCGGCTGTAATTCTAATTTGGGATATTGTTGAATGAAGTATCGTCCGAAGTATTGTTGTCCGAGGTCTAGTTATGGATATTGTTGTGCGAGGTATAGTTAGGGATATTGTTGTCCAGGGTATTGTTGTCTGAGATATTGTTAGGGGTATTGTTGTCCTGTTGTGAGAAGTTTTAAATGTTGTATTGTTGTTTGGGGTATTACTAGGGTTATTGTTGTCCGAGGTATTACTAGGGTTATTTTTGTCCGAGGTATTACTAATGTTATTGTTGTCCGAGATATTACTAGGGTTATTGTTGTCCGAGGTATTACTAGGGTTATTGTTATCCGAGGTATTAATAGGGTTATTGTTGTCCGAGGTATTACTAGGGTTATTATTGTCCGAGGTATTACTAATGTTATTGTTGTTGTCCGAGGTATTACTAATGTTATTGTTGTCCGAGGTATTACTAGGGTTATTGGTGTCCGAGGTATTGTTATGAGAAGTTTTAATGTTGTCTGAGGTATTATTGTTTGATGTATTGTTGTCCGAGATATTGTTGTTAAAGAATAACATATAAAATATAGCAGTTCACACTAAGCTAAAATGATCAGCCATGTCACATCTCCAGGACTTGTACTCTACTGAGTAGACCGAATATTACACATTTTTCGTTCGCGTATAGAAAGTTTTTTTTCTGTTGCGTTTATCGGGAACAGAAAAAAATCACTTACAGATCAATTAATTGAATGGAGGTTTACGCAATAGTTTAAGCTAAACAGTCAGCTTTGAAAAGTAATGGAGGAAGCTGGAGTACCCGAAGAGAACCACTGACCTTACATGGACAGGTAACTAGAGGCAGAAGTGTCCTGTGTACTATCATACCATTATTAATATGGGGACTCGGTGAAGAACAAAAGATTTAAAAAAAAACTATGTGCCAGCTAAGATCAATGATTTTTATGAAAATTTTAATGTGCAATCACCTTTTACTACCTTCGATGGCCAGTATGTTGTTCAATGTTTAATTTTGTGTTTTTCCCCCAGGTTTCCCCAAATTATTACTTCCTTGTTAGTACAATAATTAAATTCCAAATAGCTTACTTTTATTACGGGTAAATAGTATCTATCATTTTAAATTTGACAAGGGGTACATCAAAGGAGATTTATTATCATATTTGTTATTGTGGTTAAAATCAGTCCTTTCTATGACCTGGTTATATTATTACATTGTATACCTATTTCCAGAAAACTGACATGTTGACTATGTCGTAATGATGAAAATCTACTTGCTGGCACATGTTTATTGATCATTCTTACTTGAGTCCTAAAATAATTTTGTATCTATGCAGATTTTGTAAAGGTGATTAATTAAAATTTTGTCAGTCTTTATGGCGTTTGTCGTTTTGTATACAAAATTAATTTCATCGTGTGTACAGCAACTCAGACGTTTGCAAAGATGACTTGCCATGGACATGGTGCTTCAAGATGTGTTTTTTGGTCAGAATTCACATTTCTTAAACTGCCAATTGTACATCATTATGTATCATGTCCTCCTGGGCCCGAATTTGGTAAATAAAATATTCTGATTCATCATGCAAAAATGAAGGATATGGAGTAAATGTACATGGGATGAAGTCCCTACATAACATTGCAAGAACAACGCTTTTATTGTTGTTTTCCATCTTGGGGTTACCATCAGATCTCAATATGTATGTTGTGAAGAGGTTGAAAATGTGAGCCTTTTTGCTTACCAACTTCAAAGTATATTTTGTTCCGAATAATAACGAGTAGTGGTCTTATTATGGTTAAGCATATGTCAAATGTACATAAGTTGTTCGGTGCTAAAAATGACAAATGATTTGTATTGACCATGCAGTGTAAAGTCTAGTCAATTTTTGAAATTTAAATTATGCCATTGGTGGGCGCCGGTCATTTTTATTTCGAAACATACCAACGTATATTAAAACTGTAATCAATATTTACCTGACTTGCAAATCATACACCCGAATAATTATGAACTTTAGACTGATTGAAACTAGATACCCTACAAACCCGTACAGTATTTCAATTGTTTGTCGCTAATGTCTAGTCTTTAAAAAAGTAACTAAATCAGTGCGCAATATAACATAGGGTTGCCTTGCAGTCTCAGACGAGCCGCTGGAATATATGTCAATCCACATATGGCCACAATCAATACTGGTAAGGTCTTATCAAGTTAATTTATAGATTCTCATCCACCTGTAACAGAAAATCTGGGGAGGTTGGGAGGATTTTTTTTTACTGATTTTCACTAAAACTGATAGGAATTTAAAGAAAAATTTCTGAATAATTGAAAAAAAAATGAGCTTACAAAAAATGGGGCGGATGGGGATGAGAATCTATTAATTAATTTGATGTGGCCTAAATGTGACTTTTTATTGGCGTGGAGAAAATCATATTTGTCCTGTCGCAGCAACTGATTTTAAATCAGGGTGCCTCCGTGTTGTGGTGTTCTTGTTCAGTTTGTGTCAACTACTCACGTTGAGTGTGGCCACATATAGGGATCACTTTAGTCGTCTTTCTTCGTTGTTACTGTTGTTTTCTGTCCCACTTATTCTTGTAACATTTTTCTCAGCAACAACAAATCACAGCCACTTGAAATTAAATTTGTATGTGGCTTTAATATGAGGTCCCATATTGCACTTACCGATGTAAGACCTGTTGGACATCTACTTCCTGTTTACCGACTTTGAATATTTCCATCAAAACTCTCAATTGTAAGAATTTTCGTAGCACTTTTCTCAGCAACTATTCAAATGAAAGCTACTTGAAAATTTTTGTGATATTAGTACGGGATCCCATACACCACCCAATATACAGAACAGAGTGAAAATCTTCTTGTGGCAGTTCTTTTTTCAATGGAATGCTTGAGGCACAAAGCAAGTATATTTTTCAAATTATTTGAGCATTAATTTTTCCTATATGTTATATAAAGACTAATTAGACTTGTACAGAACTCTGTGTACATGATTCGTGGTTTTTGGATATTAGGTTATCTTCTTTTTTGTTTTTATACCCCCGCTCCGAAGGAGGGGGTATACTGTTTTACCTCTTTCCGTCCATCCGTCCGTCCGTCATTCCGTCCGTCCGTCACACATATTTTCGTCGCATTTTTCTCAGCAACTACACATGACAGCCACTTGATATTTGGTATTGTGCATCAGTATGGGGTCCTATACTGCGCCTCCCCTTTTCGGCCATATCGCATCACCACTTCCTGTTTACCAACTTTGTGCATTTTTTACTTTTATTTTCCAAATTGTGACTTTTTCGTCGCATTTTTCTCAGCAACTACACATGCCAGCCACTATATATTTGGAATGGGGCATCAGTATGGGGTCCTATACTGTGCCTCCCCTTTTCGGCCATATCGGATCACCACTTCCTGTTTACCGACTTTGTGCATTTTTTACATTTATTTTCCAAATTGTGACTTTTTCGTCGCATTTTTCTCAGCAACTACACATGACAGCCACTTGCTATTTGGAATGGGGCATCAGTACGGGGTCCTATACTGTGCCTCCCCTTTTCGGCCATATCAGATCACCACTTCCTGTTTACCGACTTTGTGCATTTTTTACTTTTATTTTCAAAATTGTGACTTTTTGTCCCATTTTTCTCAGCAACTACACATGACAGCCACTATATTTGGAATGGTGCATCAGTATGGGGTCCTACACTGCACCTCCCCTTTTCGGCCATATCGGATCACCACTTCCTGTTTACCAACTTTGTGCCTTTTTTACTTTCGTTTTCCAAATTGTGACTTTTTCGTCGCATTTTTCTTAGGAACTGCAAACGACAGCTACTTCATATTTGGTATGGAGCTTCTTTGAAGGGTTCTATACTGCATCTCCCTTTTTCAGCCATATTGCTGTACTACTTACTGTTTTTATGACTTTATGATTTTTTTTACTTTCATTTTCCATGGTGAACTTTTTTGAAACTTTTCTCGGCAACCAAACATCCAACTGTGTAAATGCTTGTATTGTGTCCACACTTGTAATGTGTCCACACCTGTATTGTGTCCACACACACTTAATTTTGCACTTATTGTTTCAGGGTTCAATGAGCGGGGGTATAACTGGCTGCCATTCGGTGACAGCTCTTGTTTATCTTGTTGTTTTTGTTTTTTATGTGGGGAGGGGGCAAACAAACAACAAACATACAATTAAAACAGCCGACTGGTATAAATCAGAATTATATTAGATTTCCTGACGACATACAATACCTGATATTATTTACTAATATAGATTGTCCATTCATGGCGCTGATACTTGCAACTTGAAACAAATATAGAATTGTATGGTAAATGCAAAAATCTAGTCAACACTGTCTCAATGCATAATCTATTATATATTTTCCCACAAAGCAACACCAAGGAGATGTATGTACAAATCTATGACAACTCGAAATACTATTTTTTGTCATTATTAATTTTTTCCAATTTAATGAATGTTTTATATCATTTTCTTTAGTTTGCTTTTGATTTACTTGTTTGTCATCCGCCCAAGTCAGGTGTTCTGAGTCCACCTACGTTCCCTCGAACGAACTTAGGTGGACTCAGAACACCTGTCTTGGGATGATGCTTGTTTGTGAATTGTAAATAAAATATTGAAATGCTTGGATCGCTACTTAGTTCAAGATTGACAGAACAGAAGCCATCCTGCTTTCACCCATGGGGCGAAGTACTGTTCAACATTAACAAAAGCCATCCTGTTTCACCTCTGGGGCGAAGTACTGTTCAACGCTTAAATATTGTTTAGCATTAACATAATAGAAGCCATCCTGCTTTCACCTCTAGGGCGAAGTACTGTTCAGCATTAAGATAACAGAATCTATCCTGCTTTCACCTCTGGGGCGAAGTACTGTTCAGCATTAACACAGCAAAAGCCATTCTGCTTTCACCTCTGGGGCGAAGAACAGCATTATCATGACAGAAGCCATCCTGCTTACACCTCTTGGGCGAAGTACTGTTCACGACATCAACAGAACAGAAGCCATCCTGCTTTCACCTCTGGGGCGATGTACTACATGTGTCAATTCTAGTCTAATACTGATCAACTTTTAGCATATACATCATATGATCAGCAAACGGCGTTTTAGCTTGATTGCAGATATATATATATATATATAATAGCCAACATAATAAACAAAGTGAATGACACAAATAAAATAACAGTTGATATTTCGAGACCTGTCCGTCCCTTCATCAAAACATAATAAAAAAGTAAAAAATAAAACCTATTTACAAAGACTAAACTACAAATATTTATACAAAGTGTCGAGAGCTACATGTTGGATGCTGTTGTTTACAGATGTAACATGAGAAGGGAAAAATTTTTTTTGTCAGTATGCGTACATCGATTCTATTACCAATACTGTTACAAAACTTCAGCCATATCGACACACATTTCAAAAAAGAAAGAAAAAAATGGGTAGGGGCGGGATTTTTAGCAAAACTATATCTTAAATTTTTATATTCAAACTGGATTTCAGCTTTTCTATCCAGAACTTTTCTTTAGCCTGTCTCTGTGTGTCTGTCCACGATCGATTTTGGTCAATTGGTACTACTTGCATATGTTTCCAGTCATGACCGTTGGAATTGAAATGTAATGCAGTGGCCTGTGATCTTTCTTTTTTCCGAATGTGGTCACGAAATATCAACTGTTATTTTATTTGTGTCATTCACTTTGTTTATTATGTTGTCTATAATCAGGTCACAGAGTGTGTATACTTAGGAACTGGCACAGCGGGATTTCGGCGTTGTTGCTTTGTTCTTTGATCTTTATATATATAATATATATATACGTCTGCAAATCAGCCCAACATTGTTAGATCTGCACATTGGTAGTTCCCTCTCCGGGATTCGAACCATCACTGTTGTGACATCTATGGCAACACCGCCTGCACTACGTCCAGCGCCCTAGACCACGCGGCTATCTAGGCTATAAAATATAGCTTTCGGTAACCGGATGATACCTCCTCGTAGGTTTAATCTAGGGTTGTAACGCAGTACATGATGTATAGGTGCTCGTGCAGATCAGCTGTGTGTATAGCAAAGAGGATTCAATGTCTTTCGACGATATATATATAACGGTCTATGGTAGGAACCCAACGGGGTTAGAATTAGAGACATGAATATCGAGATTGCCTTCCCACTGAGGGATTTGGCTGCTCTTCGAATGCAAAGATATTACAGACAAATTACACTGCTCCCGCCATCTCTGTGTGAATCCAAAGGGATGTAAAATATAAAGAACTACAAATTTATTTTGACTCGTTATACGAGACTTAAGTATATTAATTAACCGAAATTTGAACATGGCAGTGGTGGTCCAGTGGTAGCGTACCAGATTTTTAAACCTGTAGAACCTTGACAGTGGGGGTTCGAATCCCACTGGAATCAACAAAAATTTAATATTTAATATTAAAAGACTCTGACTCTGAATCTGAATTGATAAAAACAAATGAAAAGTTCATCACAGGCAGATGGTTCAAGCCAAAATGATTATTTTCATTGTAATTTTTTTTTCAATCAAGTACCCAAAATTGCAGTTAATTTATCTTCTGCAGATGGCCATTTCAACAACAATATGTCTCATCAGTGCAGATTATATCAAAACAATTGGAAAACCGAATAAAAAACGAAAGATTTCTAAGTGTCATTTTCAAAAAATTGAAATATCCCACATTTAGATGGGGCGCTCAGCATAGATCGATCCATAACATACCATAAAAACGAAGCACAAATAAGATGTTGGGTTTTCATCGGTACTCACTCTAATTCTTATTTTAAAGCAAATATACTTATTTATTTATTTATTTATTTATTTATTTATTTATTTATTTATTGTGAAACTACCCCTATACATCGAGGGCACCAACTGCCAGGGTAGAAGCATATAATGTTTACGAGTTCGTTTCTAATTTTAAAACATTCTTTAAGATAATACATTCCGTAAAAATCATAAAACTGGCCAATATCGCCATTAAATGCATAACCAATATCGCCAACTAAAACTTGAAGCTTTGCACTAGGCGACACTTCTTCAAAACTAAAATAAAAGGAAGACTGGTGGATAGTTCGATAATTTATATTATTATTTTCATATATTTTTAGACTCCTGTGACTTGTTATGGTCACACGATCTTGTATATTTCTTAGAGTTGTCAATAAATCGAAGAATTGGCTTTACGTATTGACCTCTGCTAAAAATAGATCACTGTTTTTACTTTATCATTAATCAAGGGATAAAAGAAGAATTGACTTTATGAATTGACTTTTCGTATTGACCTGGGACTAAAAATAGATCATTAAAAGTTTCTTATATAAAATTGTAAAATTTCTTAAATATTATTGGTTTGTCTAATTCCAATATACAAAACAGGCATATATTTAGTTTCATGAATCTAATAGGAAATATGTATGCAAAAAATAAAAATCAGCGAACATTATAAAAAATTGAGATTTATTAATATAAATCCCTATAAAACCATTTACTTTGGAAAATAATAAAATTATTATAGCCTATTAAATTCCGTCAATGGAGAAATTTATTGACATGGGAAAGGTATATTGACTCTCGGACTGCGTCCTCGGTCAATATAACTGTCTCATGTCAATAAATTTCTGCATT
>MJUU01010038.1:51949-63414 GCA_002080025.1 Modiolus philippinarum | reverse complement strand
TTTGTTTTGTTTTTTTGCCATTTTTTTTTCGAAGAATTACAAGACAAAGTGCTATACATTGTATAAGTACTATCTTTAAATAATGAATACTTTATATTATTAATTCAGCATAAACAGAAAAAACAGGCTGTTTTTACTTACATTCTAAATTTTTCCTGATGGCAAATACCCTGATCATGTGATACCCCGATACCATTTCTTCTTGACGCCATTGATATGTAAATGTATACATGTCGCTGTCCTCTACCAGCTCATGTACAGGTATATGTTTTATTGTCCTGTGGTTCATCATTATAGTAATATCTGACGGTTTACTCACTTCACCAATAATATTTTCATCTGTTACTATGACATTTCCATATGTTTTGGTAGATTCTCCAGTTGCCAAGCAACTATCTTGTTTTATGGAAGACAATAAATCACTTTTAGTAGCTTTGATATTGGATAATACAGCATATTTACATGGTCCTGCTGGACCAGTTACAAACAATCTTCCTTTCATAAGTTCAAATGCCCAAAAATCTGATTTTTTCATGTCTGACCCATAGCAACCAGAAATCTCTGTGGCAACCATGTTTGTTCCTTTCACAGATACATGATATACAGATGAGGTAGTACAATCTTCTTCACCATAGCTGTTAGAACACAAAACTATTAGTGAGGAATGATCATCAAGATCATTCAATAGTTCTAATTTACCATTTAAGCATTGTGTCTGACAGACATATACATGATGAGGCATAAATGGCAAATTATTTTGATTATGAAATATACCAAATCTACTGCCTGTAGGACCTGAGACTGTAATAACGCCATCACTTGTTATGTCAAACTTAAAGTTATCTTCTCCTGATAAAATCTTGGCTTCAAATTCATTATCATGTGTGCCTAACCTTAACATGTAAACAGAACTAAAACATGTATCAAATTCTCTACCACTGCACATGATGAGTGAAACACCGCCACTGTGTAGTTCATCTAAACTTTCATCATGTTTAACAGAAAGTGGTAACATAATTGGACTTTCACTGTCATCTATTTCCATAAATATACCATTTCTAAGGTTACCATAGCGACAGTCATTTGTCAGCATCATCAAATGATTTGACCCTGAATTGCAATCTGGTACAAATGCTCCGCTTTCACCAACAAAATAGTTATTGACGGGACTGAAATATCCAGTATGACAACTAGCGGCAGATATAACTTCCACGTGATTACAATCAAATCCACAGCGTACTAACATAATTTCTGCATTGGTTCTTTGTCCTTTTCTACAGGATACAAAATATAAACCAGTACATCCTCCATAACGTGCATTGACATTAAAATCAATCTTCCCATAACAACGTACAGGTGGTTTGGAGGTACAGGCACCATATATAGTCTGGATGAAATCTATATAATAAAAATAACACAATAATCTGCATCCTTTTTTTCAGTATTCTTTTAAATATTTTCTTGATGTAGATTTAAAACGTATAAAAAATATATTGTTTGCGAGTACCAACCAAATTGTGATAAATCCAATATGAAAAACAATTTATCATATTCATTAAATTAGGAAATAAGGTCCAGTTCAATGCATGCTTATTTGATTTTATAAATGGTAAATGTTTACTTCAACCAAGAAAATAAGAGAAAAGCTGTCAATGTTACATCGAACCAAGCTTTCTTTTAAATGGACAGTACATTGTACCTATCACTAAACCCTAATTTTCTCCCATGTTTACATTTTTTATCTAATATGTTCAATAACCAGATATAATTCCATTGAGGTGGCTTATATTTGAAATATTATAGACAACTTTTGGAGGTGACATCCCAACAGTTATCAATAAACGGCTACGCCGAGCTCAGCATGATATGACCGCAGCATGACAAACCCTGAAATTTGAACATGTGTAATTCAAAATGAATGAGCACATAGTAAAGAGCTTGATACAGTAATCAAATGGACACAATAAAGAGCTTGACCCAGTAATTAGCTACTCACAAACTAAGGAAAACAAGAATGGTATTCCTGGGTCCCCCGCCGCTCAAGCAATATACCAGTATACTGTATATGAAATTGCAATATTTTCTAACATTCAGGGCTGTTCCAGAATAAAATATGAGGGGATATAAAAAGTATCGACCACAGCTGATGTTCAAATTTGACCAAGGTATTAGTGGTATTAACATTTGGTATAAATTTAAGAAAATCTGTCAAAATTTGTAGCCATGAGAGCGCTTACATGGTCAATATTTGGATAAAACGGAGTCATTAACTTGGTCAAAGTCCGGGATCCTATAACTCTATCAAATAGTCTTGACCGAAGCTGATCTTCAAACTTTACCAAGGCATTAGTGGTATAAACATTTTGTATAAATTTCATGAGAATCCTTCAAAATTTGTAGGCATGAGAGTGCTTACAAGGTCAATTTTTGGCAAAAATGGTGTCGTTATTTTGGTCAAAGTCCCATAACTCCGTCAAAAAGTATCAACCGAGGCTGATTTTAAAAGTTGACCAAGGTATTAGTGATATAAACATTTCGTATAAATTTCATGAAAATCCATCAAAATTTGTAGCCATGAGAGCGCTTACAAGGTCAAGTTTTGGATAAAACAGTCATGATTTCGGTTTAAGTCCCATAACTCCGTCAAAAAGTATTGATCGAGACTGATTTTCGAACTTGACTCAGGTATTAGTGGTATAAACATTTGATTTCATGAGAATCCGTCAAAATTTGTAGGCATGAGAGTGCTTACAAGAAAGTGTGACGCACAGATGCACGTACACATGGACACATGGACCCCCAGCATATCTATGTCCCCACATCGCATTGTGTCAGGGGACAATAAAAATTAGCCCTTATAATTCCTTAAAGAAAGCATATATCAAGGCAAATCCAAAGAAAAAAATCCCATTGAAATCAGATGAAAAATATAGATTTTACAAATTCAGAAAAATTGCGATTCTGGCCCCTTTGACTCCTTGTAGCTTGGAAACGGTAAGAGCTGCACCAAATCTGTTGACATACATAAAATGACCAAACCCACCAAAGCCTTCCTTTTGTGCCAAGGAACACTGTGTTAAAATTTCTTTTGTTTTTCGGAGCAAATGAAATCTTCTGTTAAGTCTATCTTCTGTAGCAATGCAGAGGTCCTAAATATTAAGTTACCTCCCTAACATTTGCAAAATTTCACATGGTTACTTACCCTTTTCTCTTTCTAATACGTTGCCACCTCCATTGATTGTCTTGGTATGACTTTCCAGACTACTGTCTGTATCATTACTATAAATACTGTCAGATACACTGCCATTTGATTCAAAGTATGGCTCAAAAATTGATTCATTGTCATTTTCTAAAATTTCCTTGATAGTTTGTATATCAGGTTCAGGATGGTTTTCCCCAAATGGCACTTGTACATAAGTTTTCTCTCTCCTAAAACCCTTCAGAATTGAAGGTGTAGCCTACAATATAAACCTGAAATGCTTATTAAGTCTCTGAATCAGTAGTTTACAACTTATCATTTAACTCTATATGGAATATTTTTTTAATTTTTGATACAGGGATGTTTTGGGAAAAGTTTGGGTGAAGGGATATCAGTGGTATAAAAAATATCCCTGAATCAAAACTTGTATCCAAAATGTTCCAGCATCAAAACTTGTATCACTAATGTCCCTGCATCATATCTTGTACAAAATATCCATATGATCCCCAAACTTGTACCACAGATATCCCTATCCTAAAGCTTGTACCCAAATATTGTTGCACCCAAACTTGTTCTAGGGATTATAAGAATCCAACACGGGTGATAGTGAAAGATCAAGGAATCTCAGACACAAGAGGGTAGGATTTCAATATTTCTCTACCAAGGCTTTGCCGAGGTAGAGAACAATTGAAATCTTACCCGAGGGTGTCTGAGATTTCTTAATCTTGCAATGTCAACGGTGTTTGATTATTTTTCTCACTTTTGTTCATAAAAACGTCTTTCGCCAATGTCATGTTGTCCTTACCATCCGCCCTTTACTTAGCAACCCACCATGACTTCATAGTATGCACAAGGCTGTCTCACGTAGGGTGGTATGAGACAGAAAAAATCTCACAGCGCTAAAAATAGGAACTGACCTGTCTCTAAAGTGAGAAACATGTATCCATACACCCAAACTTGTACCACAGATATCCACTACACAAAAAATTGTAACAAAATATTGGGTACAAGTTAAAGGCAGGGATATTTTGGATAAAAGTTTTGGTACAAGATATTTGGGGAAAAAGTTTGAATGTACATGTTTTACATGTGTTTATGCTGGGACATTTGTGGTATAAGTTTTGGATGCATGAGTTTTTGTAACATTAGTTTGGAGGTAGGGATATTTCTAGTACAAGTTTGGATGCAGAGTATTTATGTGTGCATCAAATTTGGGTATGGGACATTTTTGGTACAAGTTTTGGTGCATTGTTAGTTTGGATGAAGGAATATTTACGGTACAACTTGGATGCAGGGAAATTTTTGATAGAAATGTATGTGGTACAGGGATATTTTTGATACTAGTTTTGGTACAGGGATTGCTTGAGTACAATGACTCAAAAGACAATTCTCAAAAGAATTTCTACGTTTAACATATTTATTTGTATATTTTTTTTTACAAAAATGCATCAAAATCAAAATCATTACCAAAATGTCCATCTAGTTCAATATATGAAAAAGTACAAATGATCTCTAAAACAAAAAATTTCTATACCCACTATGACAAAAAACAAAACAAAAACGACGAAGTTCAACAATGTAGTTTTCAGAAAAATGCGCCGAAATAAAAATCGGTATCAAAAGGATTATACAAGTATATGTTCAAATGATCCACAAAATAAAAACTGTAATATCCTGGATATTGTATTCAACTTACTTCACCAATGTTATTGTTCTTGTGGCTTTGTTACAAATTTGAGAGAAAAATACAGATTTTGGGTACATTTGTACAAGGAATATTTCATAACTAGAGAATGTGTCTGTAAGACACGGATGCCCCGCCAATAAATTTATCGCAACAGATTAACCAAAGTCAATTATTCATAAAACTAGTTCCCTGTCACAGAATTGTGATAAAAACCAAAGTCATTCTACCATAAAATGTAGGTCATGGACACACATTTATTAGTGAAATGGGCAAATCTCTTTTAGATGAATGTTACAGTGAAATATTATGTTGCTACAATACATAGTAGTTGGGAAATGACTTAAAACACAAAACTTAACCAAAGTCACTGAGACATAACATAGAAAGCAGACACAGCCTGCTAAGCTCACCTCATTGTGCAGCATTGTCACATGTTGCACATGTCAGTAAACAGGAATGGACTAAAAGCGTTCTTTTGAGCAGTCATGTATAAAATGCAGTTTACCGACTGTAATCCAAAGCATGCATTGTTGTTGTCATCCCAAAAAGCATCATAAATAGCATTATTGTTGATGTGGGACATGTCAATAAGCGGGAATGCACTTTGACCATTCTACCTAACCAAGTCCCTCATGCGTTAAATGTAGGTCAGAGACAGCATCATAAGCATGCATTGTTGTTGTCATCCCAAAATGCATCCTACATACCAGTATGGTTGATGTGGGCCATGTCAGTAAGTGGGAATGGACTTTAACCATTGTACCTAACCAAGTCGCTCATTCGTAAAATGTAGGTCACAGACAGCATCCAAAGCATGCACTATTGTTGCCATCCCAAAATGCATCGTACATACCAGTATGGTTGATGTGGGCCATGTCAGTAAGCGGGAATGGACTTTAACCATTCTACCTAACCAAGTCACTCATGCATAAAACGTAGGTCAGAAACAGCATCTGAAGCATGCATTCCAGTCCTCATCCCAAAGTGCATCTTACATACCAATATGGTTGATGTTGGATATGTCAGCAAGAGGGAATGCACTTTAACCATTCTACCTAACCAAGTCGCTCATGTGTAAAATGTAGGTCAGAGACAGCATCCGAAGCATGCATTGTTGTTGTCATCCCAAAATGCATCTTACATACCAGTATGGTTGATGTGGGCCGTGTCAGTAAGCGGGAATAGACTTTAACCATTCTACCTAACCAAGTCGCTCATGCATAAAATATAGGTCAGAGACAGCATCTGAAGCATGCATTCCAGTCCTCATCCCAAAATGCATGTGGCATACCGATATGGTTGATGTGGGGCATGTCAGTAAGCAGGAATGGACTTTAACCATTCTACCTAACCAAGTGGCTCATGCATAAAATGAAGGTCACAGACAGCATCCGAAGAATGCAATGTTTTTGTCATCCCCAAATGCATTATACATACCAATATGGTTGATGTGGGCCATGTCAGTAAGCAGGAATGGACTTAAACCATTCTTCCTAACCGGACCCCTATGCGGAAGCCTACGCTAGGGATATCACATAAGCCCCCCTCACTTCATGAGGTGAGCTAAAAATGTAGGCTAAAGCCATCTACTTGTCAATGATTTGGGTAGTACTCATCAAGGCAATTAATTTGATGAAACATCATTGTCTTATAATATGTAGTTGTTGAGAAATGGACTTTAATGCAACACTTAACCAAGGTCACTGAAGCGTAAAATGTAGGTAAAAGCCACCTGATTGTCAATGATTTGAGTAGAACTGATCAAGGCAATTAATTTGATGAAACATCATTGTCTTATAATATGTAGTTGTTGAGAAATGGACTTTAATGCAAAACTTAACCAAGGTCACTGAAGCGTAAAATGAAGGTCAAAGCCACCTGACTGTCAATGATTTTGGTAGTACTCATTAAGGTTATTAATTTGATGAAACATCATTGTCCTACCATGTGTAGTTGTTGAGAAATGGACTTTAACACAAAACTTAACCAGGGTCACTCAAGCATGAGATGTAGGTCAAAAGTCAAACTACACAGTGAACTATGTATTACTATCAAATATCTACCTACTGGCTTACTATTATTGTTCTACCTCTTGCAGTTACGGAGAAATGATCTTAACTCAAATCTTAACCGGAGGTACGTATGGACAGACGGAAGGAAGGAGGGACAAGGGTAACACTATATGCCCCTTCCACATTCGTGGCAGGGCATTAAAATACTGGTATCAATACCGGTTATCTATTTTTGACCATATTACAATGACAACAGCTTGACAACCAGTTTGGGTTCTACAAATTGACAAAGACTGTATTGCAACTTGACTTTATAGTATTTATTTGTCTAATTAGCATTAATCTTATCTCATTTTAATTTTTTGTACTTCTATCAAAGCTTACCAATTTTGAACGGCGAGAAGATTTACGCCTTTGTCCATCCATTTCTACATATGATATTTAAATTTTATTAAATCCATATTATGTTTCTGTAACTAAGGTTTTACTAAAATCTGAAATAGAAAAATAAGCTTTGTACTAAGACAGGAATCAATAAATCCAATGTAGCAATTCTAACATTTTACATAATGTCAGAGGACAGCAACCAACTTAGAAGACTTATATATTCCTAAGGATAAGCATGTAGGTCTTGAAAAATATTTTAAATATATTGTCTGAAGTCAAAGACCCTCTGAGCTAGAGTTCTGGATAAGTGATATTATCAAAATCATTTTCCATTGTTGAATATCAAATTGTGAGCGACAGATAAAACTGCATTTAAATATTTTAATGTTGCAGATGCGGCCGCCATTTCACTGAATCTCATCAGTGAATGTGTGCTTGCTCTTGTGAGTATATCTGAACATTAGCCCTACAATGTTAGATATGCAAATTTATCAGGATACATTTAGTCATTCATCTCTAGGATTGGAACTTTTGCTGTTGTGACATCTTTAGGGACACCGCATATTTTTTTCTGCACATTAGAAAAATTGTCTATATCATGTCATGCTGGCTACAAAATATAGATTTCATTGGTGGGATAATGCATCCTTTAAGGTCTCTAACCTGTATAATGGGAGATAACTCCGTATCTCTAAAAACTAAAGTTTAGAAATTTGAGCAGATTCATTGGTAAATGTTGAAAAATAGTATATCTATGTAATTGCATATATCAGACATCAATTCCAGATTTTCAAAAAGTCAGAGAGAAATATCTGTCAAACTACTTTTACAAATATTGTCATTTATTACAGAATAAATGGACTATAAGAGGGCACTTAGAGTAGTCTAAAACAGAATTTATTCCAACCAATGCAAGATAACATAAGATTTCTGTATTAAATATCTATGCTATACATACATGTATTTTATGTTGACCTGTCTTAATCATTTAAGTGTTATATATCACAAAGAAAAACACCTATTAGTACATTCACAAAGGTCATATAGTAATATACACATAATACACTGATCCACAAATTGTGACCCTATCTATCTATTTTGATTATGATTTAAAGGTATATATTGAACTGTCATTTAAAAATTCCATTTCCTGCTGACAAATGTATCAATTGTGTCTAAATATTGAAGTTGAATAAGGTATAAATATTTTTAAAACACCTTCTCTCCATGGTATCATACAGATCAATATCGATAAGTTTAAACATCTATAAATTATTTTCTTCTGTTCAGTGGCATGGAAATAACCGAGTTCTTTTTCTAACTTTAAAAGCATCACAAAACTATCTCATGTGAATCATAAGGGAATCAAAAGGGGGAAGGGGGTTAGTCTGGGATTAGAATCCATCTGATTGGTAATAAGGAGTCAAGTTGAAGGATTTGCACTTTTTCTTTTTGAAAACATAAGATTATCTTAAAAACATGAAATTAATCTGGATTTATATTTCTTAAAAAAAAATATCCAAAACATTTTGCAAACTTCATCTAATATGTTCCGACATATACAAAAAACTAAGAACTAATTAAATATAAATTTTATCAATTTAAAACAGAGCAAGATTGGTGACAGGTAAAAACTTGATATTTTTCTCGGATTTTTTTCATCAAATAAATCTAACAAAGTTTGGTTTAAAAATGTTTTAGGTTGCCTGAAAAATGTCTGACAGTTATTGCAGTGTTTTAAATTTTTGGCAACTAATTACTGGACAACACCAAAATCTTAAACTAATAAATATTATCTGTGTCTTGCACTGAATCACTTTTCGGGGGCTCCGGCTACAGACCTGCCGGACGCGTCCCCAGGTGGTGGATAATGCAAAGTAGTCAGGTCATAATACAGAAAGCCTGACAGCGAACCATTGTAACAAAACTGTGTGGAGAAAAGCTATGCCCCATACAGTATAAAGACCCCTCCTATATTTTTCTAAGGATAGCAGACTCTTTGGGAGTCATATATAGCTATATATATAAATGGCTAAATTTCTTGCCCCTATACCCATCTCTCTCCTTTTCTAATAGCAATCAAAACTGTTTGCTCCGGTTGTCCATTCCACCTTTGTTTCTTTCTTCCTTTACTAGTAATTTTTTAATATAGCTGAAATATTACTCTTTGGAGGTTAAACTCTAACCAATCAATCAATCAATCCATATCTTATAAGTAACAATACTTGTTTTAGATGCCATTAAAATGAAATATCAACACTAAAAATGTAATGTCAAATATTGAACATTTAAGAACAATTGGCAAGAGCTATTTCCCTTAACAATGTCAAATCTTGTAGAGCATTAACATTTTTATAATAATGATAAATGTTTTAGCCAAAAGAAGCCAGAATTTTATAACAAAAACTGTCTACACTGAATATGAACATGTCAAAAAACACATACAAAACCACCAGGTTGAGATTTAATGAATATCCTGTAAACATGTTTAAGAAATATATAAATGGTATGGCTTGGTGTATTCAACTTTCACATAAATTGATATAGCCCCAAAAATGATTAAGTCTGTATATATGGTGTATGGTAGATCATTGTAGTCTTGAGAATAAATTCCCAAATGAATACCAAAGCAACACTCGAAAAAGTAAAGTGTGATGTAAAGTGTTGAAAATCAGAGGTTTTGATACTGTAACACAAATTAAGCTCTGATGAAGATAGATATTCTAATAAATCCTAAGTCTTAGAGAATCCACATTTGTTGAGTATGTTTTTTCACAGTATATCTCCAAGCCATCTTTGACTGTGGTAAGTAATAAAGTTAGGAGCTTTGAAGGGGGTTTGGTAGTGCATTTTGAAAGACCAAGCAATAGACATTGTACATTTCCTTTAAGAACATTTGTGGAGTTTTGATATCCAATAAATTGAAGGAAGATTATTGCTTTTGTCACTTACACTTATACCAAAGGAAGACAATACAAATTTGTGATTGTTGAGAATGTCCTCCGTTGGTTTCGTACAAAGTGTGTCAGTTGAGTTGCCATATGAAATGTCAATACCTTTCACTTTCATCAAGCAGTCAATGTAGTGTCTTTTGCAGACAAAACGTTATGTTCTTATGGGCCTTGTCTGCTTGAACAAGTATGTAATTGTCATGGAGGAAGGACAACTTTTAACAACACAGGGATGTATGTTCAAATAAGGTTTTTTGTACTTGGGCTCATAGATGTCTTGGGGCCCTGTATGTGAGCTACAATCAATAACTTTATGGACATTATCCACTCTAGTTAGAAAGTGCTTCAAAGTATGTATACTATTGTCAAAATTCTCTGCAATTACTATGAATTATATAAATCATGAAAAACAAGGTAAACATCATGTGAAACAAGAGAGTCTTCAAAATTTATAATATCAAGTTATCTGTAAAAAATAATACTGTAAAAATGTAAGTGTTATAGATTTGAATTTTGAGAAATATTTATTGTATAGCAACAAAATATTTTCCTTGGAATGCAACCAAAAGTAAGCGTCCAACTAGAAAAATGCATGGGTGTTCCACGGAACACATGTGTCGCAGCAAAGTAATTGTAATGTAATGCATTACATGAGGGAAAAAAAATGTAATTGTAATTGTAATTATAATGCTAGATTCACAAAGTAATAGTAATGTAATGCATCACATTGCAATGTAATTGACCCCAGGCCTGGTGTCGCCTGCACTATATGTATTTAAGAATTCTTGTGTTTGAAATAGAATTACAAAGTCTATGTAGAGGGGTGGAAGGACCTTTTACGGGACGCCGGGATAAGCCATTTTATTCAACAGGAATTCGGGATAAATGCTTAACAGGATCCAGGATTTGCATTTTGTCATTTTTCAGGGATCTGGATTGAAAATTTTATTTTCTCAGGAATACGGGATTTGACAATTATATCCTTGGGATTCCTGGACCATACCCTCTCTTACCCACCCTCAATGTAGCACATCTACATTATATACTGAAGCATGCATTCCTCCAAGTTTGGTAGAATAACACAGAGCCATTTATGAGGAGTTGTGGATAATGGAGGCATACCCTAAGACTCGATAAACCTAAAGTGCAAGTTCAATGATAATATGGAATTCTAGAATCAAATGAAAAGAAAAAAAATGCATGGTGCACATCTGCAATATACACTGAAA